>JAHHZJ010009881.1:0-21904 GCA_021437245.1 Aegilops speltoides
CATAACCGATCATCACGTGAAATGGAGTAGTTTTCAATGGTGAACATCTTATGTTGATCATATCTACTATATGATTCACGCTCGACCTTTCGGTCTCCGTGTTCGAGGCCATATCGCATATGCTAGGCTCGTCAAGTATAACCGAGTATTCTGCGTGTGCAAAGCTGGCTTGCACCCGTTGTAGATGGACGTGAAGCTTATCACACCCGATCATCACGTGGTGTGCAGGCACGACGAACTTTGTAGCGGTGCATACTCGGGAGAACACTTCTTGATAATTTAGTGAGAGATCATCTTATAATGCTACCGTCGATCAAAGCAAGATAAGATGCATAAAGGATAAACATCACATGCAAATCAATATAAGTGATATGATATGGTCATCATCATCTTGTGCTTCATGATCTCCATCTTGCAGCACCACCATGATCACCATCGTCACCGTAGCGACACCTTGATCTCCATCGTAGCATCGTTGTCGTCTCGCCAATCTTATGCTTCTCGACTATCTCTACCGCTTAGTGATAAAGTAAAGCATTACGAAGCGATGCATTGCATACAATAAGCGACAACCATATGGCTCTGCCGATTGCCGATAACCGGTTACAAAACATGATCATCTCATACAATAAAATATAGCATCACGTCTTGACCATATCACATCACAACATGCCTGCAAAAACAAGTTAGGCGTCCTCTACTTTGTTGTTGCAAATTTTACGTGGCTGCTACGGGCTTAAGCAAGAACCGGTCTCACCTACGCATCAAAACCACAGCGATACTTCGTCAAATAGACTCCGTTTAACCTTCTCAAGGACGGGCGTCGCCACACTCGGTTCAACTAAAGTGAGAGAGCAGGCACCCA
This sequence comes from Aegilops speltoides, assembly GCA_021437245.1. Taxonomy (NCBI): domain Eukaryota; kingdom Viridiplantae; phylum Streptophyta; class Magnoliopsida; order Poales; family Poaceae; genus Aegilops; species Aegilops speltoides. The sequence continues at coordinate 866 of JAHHZJ010009881.1, forward strand.
CGGTCACCTTTAAGCAGCGAGTGCTCGTGGCGGTGAAACCATCTCGCGTAAAGCGTCTGGCGTAATGTCGATGCAGGCGCTTCATCTCACAATACCGCTGAACCAAAGTATGACATGCTGGTAGGTAGTATGACTTTATCGCCCACAACTCACTTGTGTTCTACTCGTGCAAAACATCAAACCATAAAAACCTAGGCTCGGATGCCTTGTTGGGGAGCGTAGTAATTTCAAAAATTTCCTCGCACACGCAAGATCATGGTGATGAATAGCAGCGAGAGGGAGAGTGTTGTCCACATACCCTTGTAGACCCGGCGAAGCGATCTGGCGTAGAGGAAGTAGTCGTCACGTTCTCCTCGCGATCCGACCGATCCGGCGCCGTTACTCCGGCGCCCGAGTTCTTGACACGTACAGCTCGATGGCGTCCCTCGTACTCGATCCAGCCGAGTGTCGAGGAGAGTTCGTCGACCTGACGGCGTGGTGGCGATCTTGATGTTTCACCGGCGCGGGGGCCGCCTAAGCAGCGATGGTATGACCGAGGTGGAATATGGTGGAGGGGCGCGCGCACGGCTAAGGCGATCCGTAGATCAAACTTGTGTATTCTAGGGTGCCCCCTGCCCCGTATATAAAGGAGGGAGGGAGAGTGCGGCCGGCCCAAGGGGGCGGCGCGCGGTCCTACTCCCTCAGGAGTAAGATTCCCCTCAATCCTAGTTGGAATAAGATTCGGAGAGAAAGAGAGAGAGGGGCCGGCCCCTTTCCTAATCCTAGTAGGACTAGGGAAGAGGAAGTGTTGGGGAGCGTAGTAATTTCAAAAATTTTCCTCGCACGCAAGATCATGGTGATGTATAGCGAGAGGAGAGTGTTGTCTACATACCCTTGTAGACCAGGCGGAGCGATCTGGCGTAGAGGAAGTAGTCGTCGTTCTCCTCGCGATCCGACCGATCCGGCGCCGTTACTCCGGCCCCGAGTTCTTGACACCGTACAGCTCGATGGCGTCCCTCGTACTCCGATCCAGCCGAGTGTCGAGGAGAGTTCGTCGGCCTGACGGCGTGGTGGCGATCTTGATGTTTCACGGCGCGAGGCCGCCTAAGCTTGTGACGGTATAACCGAGGTGGAATATGGTGGAGGGGCACCGCTGCACGGCTGAGAGCGATCTCACGATCAACTTGTGTGTTCAAGGTGCCCCCTGCCCCGTATATAAAGGAGGGAGGGAGGCCGCCGGCCCTAGAGGAGGCGGGAGGAGTCCTACTCCTCAGGGAGTAGGACTCCCCCTTTCCTAGTTGGACTAGGTTTGGGGAAGGGGAAGAGGAAAGGCGCCCCCCCTCCTTGTCCTATTGGACTGGGGGGAGAGGGCGTGACCACCTCTGGCCGGCCCCTCCTCTTCTCCTTAAGGCCCACGAGGCCCATTTACCTCCGGGGGTTCGGTAACCTCCGGTACTCTGTAAATTCCGTTTTACTTGGAACCATTCGAACTCCAAACATAGGCTTCAATATATCAATCTTTATGTCTCGACCATTTGAGACTCCTCGTCATGTCCGTGATCACATCCGGGACTCGAACTCCTTGGTACATCAAAATACATAAACTCATAATAAGCATCGCCGAAACCTTAAGCGTGCGGACCCTACGGTTCGAGAACAATGTAGACATGACCTAGAACTATTCACGGTCAATAACCAACAGCGGGACCTGGATGCCCATATTGGTTCCTACATATTCTCGAAGATCTTTGTCGGTCGGACCGCATAACAACATCGTTGTTCCCTTTGTCATCGGTATGTTACTTGCTCGAGATTCGATCGTCGGTATCAATACCTAGTTCAATCTCGTTACCGGCAAATCTCTTTACTCGTTCCGTAATACATCATCTCACAACTAACTCATTAGTTGTAGTGCTTACAAGGCTTAAGTGATGTGCATTACGAGAGGGCCGAGAGATACCTCTCAGGCAATCGGAGTGACAAAACCTAATCTCGAAATCGCCAACCCAACATCGCCTTTGGAGACACTGTAGTACTCCTTTATAATCACCCGATTCGTTGTGACGTTTGGTAGCACCAAAGTGTTCCTCCGATAAGCAGGAGTTGCATAATCTCATAGTTACGGGAACATGTATAAGTCATGGATAAGCGGTAGCAACATACTAAGCGATCGTGTGCTAAGCTAAGGGAATGGGTCATGTCAATCAGATCATTCTACTAATGATGTGACCTCATTAATCAAATAACAACTCTTTGTTCATGGTTAGGAAACATAACCATCTTTGATTAACAAGCTAGTCTAGTAGAGGCATACTAGTGACATGTTGTTTGTCTATGCATTCACACATGTATCATGTTTCCGGTTAATACAATTCTAGCATGAATGATAAACATTTATCATGAAATAAGGAAATAAATAATAACTTTATTATTGCCTCTAGGGCATATTTCCTTGATCTCCCACTTGCACTAGAGTCAATAATCTAGATTACATAGTAATGATTCTAACACCCATGGAGTCTTGGTGCTGATCATGTTTTGCTCGTGGAAGAGGCTTAGTCAGCGGAGTGCGCAACATTGAGATCCGTATGTATCTTGCAAATCTCTATGTCTCCATCGGACTAAGTCCGGATGGAATTGAGGCGTCTCTTGATGTGCTTGGTCCTCTTGTGAAATCTGGATTCCTTTGCTAAGGCAATTGCTCGATATTGTCACGAAGATTTTCATTGGACCCGATGCACTAGGTATGACACCTAGATGGGATATGAACTCCTTCATCAGACTCCTTCATTAGCTGCTTCGAAGCTGCTATGTATTCCGCTTCACATGTAGATCCCTTCTGACGCTTTGTTTAGAACTGCACCAGCGGCAGCTCCTCCGTTTAGTGTAAATCGTATCCGGTCTGCGATTTAGAATCGTGGGATCGGTGTCAACTTGCATCAGCGTAACCGTTTACGATGAGCTCTTTGTCACCTCCATATCTGAAAACATATCCTTAGTCCTTTTCGGTATTTCGGGATGTTCTTGACGCTGTCGATGATCCACTCTGGATTACTTTGGTACCTCCTGCTAGGCTTATAGCAAGGCACACATCAGGTCAGTACTGACATTGCATACATGATAGAGCCTATGGCTGAAGCATAGGAACATCTTTCATTTTCTCTCTATCTTCTGCGGTGGTGGGCATTGAGTCGACTCAACTTCACACCTTGTAACACAGGCAAGAACCCTTTCTTTGCTTGATCCATTTGAACTTCTTCAAAACTTTGTCAAGGTATGTGCTTTGTGAAAGTCAATTAAGCGTCTTGATCTATCTCTATAGATCTTAATGCCCAATATGTAAGCAGCTTCACGAGGTCTTTCATTGAAAACTCTTATTCAAGTATCCCTTTATGCTATCCGAAATTCTATATCATTTCCGATCAGCAATATGTCATCTACATATAATATCGAAATGCTCTGAGCTCCACTCACTTTCTTGTAAATCTGAGGCTTCTCCAAAAGTCTGTACAAACCCAAATGCTTTGATCACACTATCAAGCGTTTATTCTAACTCGAGATGCTTGCAGTCCATAGATGGATCATTGGAGCTTGCACACTTTGTTAGCTCCTTTGGATCGATAAAACCTTACGGTTGCATCATATACAACTCTTCTTCGAAATCCATTCAGGAATCGGTCTTTACATCCATTTGCCAAATTTCATAATCATAAAATCGGCAATTGCTAACATGATTCGAGACGGACTTAAGCATCGCTTCTGGTGAGAAGGTCTCATCGTAGTCAATCCCTTGAACTTGCGAAAACCTTTTGCGACAAGTCGAGCTTTATAAACGATAACATTACCGTCGGCGTCGGTCTTCTTCTTGAAGATCCACTTGTTTTCTATTGCTTGCCTACCCTCGGGCAAGTCAACCAAAATCCATACTTTGTTTTCATACATGGATCCCATCTCAGATTTCATGGCCTCAAGCCATTTTGCGAATCTGGGCTCACCATCGCTTCTTCATAGTTCGTAGGTTCATCATGATCTAGTAGCATGACTTCGAACAGGATTACCGTACCACTCAGTGCGGATCTTACTCTGGTTGATCTCGAGGTTACTGTAGTAACTTGATCTGAAGTTTCATGATCAACATCATCAACTTCCTCACTACTTGGTGTAGGTGTCTCGAAACTGGTTTACTGCGACGAACTACTTTCAAGTAAGGAGAAGGTACTAATACCTCATCAAGTTCCACTTTCCTCCCACTCACTTCTTTGAGAGAAACTCCTTCTCTAGAAAGGATCCATTCTTAACAACAAATGTCTTGCCTTGGATCTGTGATAGAAGGTGTACCCAACTGTTTCCTTTGGGTATCCTATGAAGACACATTTCTCGATTTGGGTTCGAGCTTATCGAGGTTGAAGCTTTTCACATAAGCATCGCATCCCCAAACTTTAAAGCGACAACTTTGGTTTCTTGCTAAACCACAGTTCATAAGGTGTCGTCTCAGCGGTTTTGGCGGTGTTCTATTCGGTGTGAATCGGCCGTCTCTAGAGCATAACCCCAAAGCGATAGCGGTAAATCTGTAAGAGACATCATAGATCGTACCATATCTAGTAAAATGCGATTCGACGTTCGGACACACCATTACGTTGTGGTGTTCGGGTGGCGTGAGTTCGAAACTATTCGCATTGTTTCAAATGTAGACCAAACTCGTAACTCAAATATTCACCTCCACGATCGGATCGTAGAAACTTAATTTTCTTATTACGATGATTTTCAACTTCACTCTGAAATTCTTTGAACTTTTCAAGCGTTTGGACTTATGTTTCATTAAGTAGATATACCCATATCTGCTTAAGTCATCTGTGAAGGTGAGAAAATAACGATATCCATACGAGCCTCAACATTCATCGGACCACATACATACGTATGTATGATTTCCAACAAATCTGTTGCTCTCTCCATAGAACGGAGAAGCGGTGTTCTAGTCATCTTGCCCATGAGGCACGGTTACATAAGTGCCAAGTGATTCATAATCAAGTGACTCCAAAAGTCCATCGGTATGGAGTTTCTTCATGCGCTTTATACCGATATGACCTAAGCGGCGATTGCCACAAATAAGTTGCACTATCATTATCAACTCTGCATCTTTTGGTTTCAACATTATGAATATGTGTATCACTACTATCGAGATTCATCAAAAATAGACCATTCCTCAAGGGTGCATGACCATAAAGATATTACTCATATAAATAGAACAACCATTATTCTCTGATTTAAATGAATAACCGTCTCGCATCAAACAAGATCCGGATATAATGTTCATGCTCAGCGATGGCACCAAATAACAATTATTTAGGTCTAAAACTAATCCGAAGGTAGATGTAGAGGTAGCGTGCCGACCGCGATCACATCGACTTTGGAACCATTTCCAGCGCATCGTCACCTCGTCCTTTGCGAGTTAAGCAATCCGTAGTCCTGTTTGAGTTGCAAATATTAGCAGCAGAACCGATATCAAATACCAGTGCTACTACGAGCTCTAGTAAGGTACACATCAATAACATGTATATCACATATACCTTTGTTCACCTTGCCATCCTTCTTATCCGCCAAATACTTGGGGCAGTTCCGCTTCGATGACGATCGCTTGCGGTAGAAGCACTCAGTTTTAGGTTTAGGGCGGACTTGGGTTTCTTCTCTGGCGACAACTTGCTTGCTGTTCTTCTTGAATTCCTTCTTCTTCCTTTGCCTTTCTTCTTGAAACTAGTGGTCTTATTGACCATCAACACTTGATGCTCCTTCTTGATTTCTACCTCCATGACCTTTAGCATTGCGAAGAGCTCGGTATAGTCTTTACTAACCCTTGCATATTATAGTTCATCACGAAGCCTTTGTAGCTTGGTGGCGGTGATTGGAGAATTCATCAATGACACAATCATCCGGAAGATTAACTCCCAATTGTGTCAAGTGATTGTAGTACCCGGACATTACGAGTATATGCTCACTATGAACTATTCTCCTCCATCTTGCAGCTATAGAACTTATTGGAGACTTCATATCTCTCAATCCGGGCATTACATTTGGAATATTAACTTCAACTCTGGAACATCTCATATGCTCCATGGCGTTCAAAAGCGTCGTTGAAGTCGGTTCTAAGCCGTAAAGCATAGCACCTTGAACTATAGAGTAGTCATCGACTTTGCTCGCGCGAGCGTTCATAACATCTGGCGTTGCTCAGCAGCGCGGCACTGTCACCTAGCGGTGCATCGGGGCGTAACTCTTACGTGCAGCAATGAGGATGATCCTCAAATTCGGACCCGATCCGTGTAATTACTACCATCATCTTTCAACTTTGCTTTCTCAAGGAGCGCATTAAAATTCAACGGAACAACGGACACGAGCCATCTATCTACAATCAAACATAAACAAGCAAGATACTATCGGTACTAAGTTCATGATAAATTTAAGTTCAATTAATCATATTACTTAAGAACTCCCACTTAGAAAGACATCTCTCTAGTCATCTAAGTGATCACGTGATCCAAATCAACTAAACCATAACCGATCATCACGTGAAATGGAGTAGTTTTCAATGGTGAACATCTTATGTTGATCATATCTACTATATGATTCACGCTCGACCTTTCGGTCTCCGTGTTCGAGGCCATATCTGCATATGCTAGGCTCGTCAAGTATAACCGAGTATTCTGCGTGTGCAAAACTGGCTTGCACCGTTGTAGATGGACGTAGAGCTTATCACACCCGATCATCACGTGGTGTGCAGGCACGACGAACTTTGCAGCGGTGCATACTCGGGAGAACACTTCTTGATAATTTAGTGAGAGATCATCTTATAATGCTACCGTCGATCAAAGCAAGATAAGATGCATAAAGGATAAACATCACATGCAAATCAATATAAGTGATATGATATGGTCATCATCATCTTGTGCTTCATGATCTCCATCTTGCGGCACCACCATGATCACCATCGTCACCGGCGCGACACCTTGATCTCCATCGTAGCATCGTTGTCGTCTCGCCAAACTTATGCTTCTCGACTATCGCTACGCTTAGTGATAAAGTAAAGCATTACGAAGCGATGCATTGCATACAATAAGCGACAACCATATGGCTCCAGCCGATTGCCGATAACCGGTTACAAAACATGATCATCTCATACAATAAAATATAGCATCACGTCTTGACCATATCACATCACAACATGCCTGCAAAAACAAGTTAGGCGTCCTCTACTTTGTTGTTGCAAATTTTACGTGGCTGCTACGGGCTTAAGCAAGAACCGGTCTCACCTCGCATCAAAACCACAGCGATACTTCGTCAAATAGACTCCGTTTAACCTTCTCAAGGACGGGCGTAGCCTTTCAGTTCAACTAAAGTGAGAGAGGCAGACACCCACGGTCACCTTTAAGCAGCGAGTGCTCGTGGCGGTGAAACCAGTCTCGCGTAAGCGTCTGGCGTAATGTCGATGCAGGCGCTTCATCTCACAATACCGCTGAACCAAAGTATGACATCTGGTAGGTAGTATGACTTGTATAGCCCACAACTCACTTGTGTTCTACTCGTGCAAAACATCAAACCATAGAAAAAACCTAGGCTCGGATGCCCTTTGTTGGGGAGCGTAGTAATTTCAAAAATTTTCCTCGCACGCAAGATCATGGTGATGTATAGCAGCGAGAGGAGAGTGTTGTCCACATACCCTTGTAGACCGAAGCGGAAGCGATCTGGCGTAGAGGAAGTAGTCGTCGTTCTCCTCGCGATCCGACCGATCCGGCGCCGTTACTCCGCGCCCCGAGTTCTTGACACACGTACAGCTCGATGGCGTCCCTCGTACTCGATCCAGCCGAGTGTCGAGGAGAGTTCGTCGACCTGACGGCGTGGTGGCGATCTTGATGTTTCACCGGCGCGGGCTTCGCCTAAGCTTGCGGCAGTATAACCGAGGTGGAATATGGTGGAGGGCACCGCTGCGGCTGAGAGCGATCTCACGATCAACTTGTGTGTCCAAGGTGCCCCCTGCCCCGTATATAAAGGAGGGAGGGAGGCGGCCGGCCCTAGAGGAGGCGCGGGAGAGTCCTACTCCTACAGGAGTAGGACTCCCCCTTTCCTAGTTGGACTAGGTTTGGGGAAGGGAAGAGGAGAGGCGCCGCCCCCCTCCTTGTCCTATTCGGACTGGGGGGAGAGGAGGTGTGACCACCTCTGGCGGCCCTCCTCTTCTCCCTTAAGGCCCACGAGGCCCATTTACCTCCGGGGGTTCGGTAACCTCCGGTACTCGATAAATTCCTTTTTCGCCGGAACCATTCGAACTCCAAACATAGGCTTCAATATATCAATCTTTATGTCTCGACCATTTGAGACTCCTCGTCATGTCGTGATCACATCCGGGACTCGAACTCCTTGGTACATCAAAATACATAAACTCATAATAAGCATCGCCGAAACCTTAAGCGTGCGGACCCTACGGTTCGAGAACAATGTAGACATGACCTAGAACTATTCACGGTCAATAACCAACAGCGGGACCTGGATGCCCATATTGGTTCCTACATATTCTCTGAAGATCTTTATCGGTCGGACCGCATAACAACATCGTTGTTCCCTTTGTCATCGGTATGTTACTTGCGAGATTCGATCGTCGGTATCAATACCTAGTTCAATCTCGTTACCGGCAAGAATCTCTTTACTCGTTCGTAATACATCATCTCACAACTAACTCATTAGTTGTAGTGCTTGCAAGGCTTAAGTGATGTGCATTACGAGAGGGCCGAGAGATACCTCTCAGGCAATCGGAGTGACAAAACCTAATCTCGAAATCGCCAACCCAACATACGCCTTTGGAGACACTGTAGTACTCCTTTATAATCACCCGATTCGTTGTGACGTTTGGTAGCACCAAAGTGTTCCTCCGGTAAGCAGGAGTTGCATAATCTCATAGTTACAGGAACATGTATAAGTCATGGATAAAAGCGGTAGCAACATACTAAGCGATCGTGTGCTAAGCTAATGGAATGGGTCATGTCAATCAGATCATTCTGCTAATGATGTGACCTCATTAATCAAATAACAACTCTTTGTTCATGGTTAGGAAACATAACCATCTTTGATTAACAAGCTAGTCTAGTAGAGGCATACTAGTGACATGTTGTTTGTCTATGCATTCACACATGTATCATGTTTCAGGTTAATACAATTCTAGCATGAATGATAAACATTTATCATGAAATAAGGAAATAAATAATAACTTTATTATTGCCTCTAGGGCATATTTCCTTGCCTTGTGACCACCTAGGGCTTGCCCTTTCTCCTTTCCACCAAGGCCCACTATGGCCCATTTACCTCCGGTTTAATACAATTCTGTTTTCACCGGAACCATTGAACTCCAAACATAGGCTTCAATATATCAATCTTTATGTCTCGACCATTTGAGACTCCTCGTCATGTCCGTGATCACATCCGGGACTCGAACTTCTTGGTACATCAAAATAATAAACTCATAATATTACCTTAAGCGTGCGGACTCTACGGGAGAACAATATAGACATGACCTAGAACTATTCTCGGTCAATAACCAATAAGCGGGACCTGGATGCCCATATTGGTTCCTACATATTCTCGAAGATCTTTGTCGGTCAGACCGCATAACAACATACATTGTTCCTTTGTCATCGGTATGTTACTTGCGAGATTCGATCGTCGGTATCAATACTTAGTTCAATCTCGTTACCGGCAAGTCTCTTTACTCGTTCCGTAATACATCATCTCATAACTAACTCATTAGTTGTAGTGCTTGCAAGGCTTTGATGATGTGTATTACCGAGAGGGCGAAGATACCTCTCCGAGCAATCGGGATGACAAAACCTAATCTCGAAATCGCCAACCCAACATACGCCTTTGGAGACACACTGTAGTACTCCTTTATAATCACCCGATTCACGTTGTGGCGTTTGGTAGCACCAAAGTGTTCCTCCGGTGGCAGGGAGTTGCATAATCTCATAGTTACGAGGAACATGTATATGTCATGGATAAAAGCGGTAGCAACATACTAAGCGATCGTGTGCTAAGCTAATGGAATGGGTCATGTCAATCAGATCATTCTACTAATGATGTGACCTTGTTAATCAAATAACAACTCTTTGTTCATGGTCGGGAAACATAACCATCTTTGATTAACAAGCTAGTCTAGTAGAGGCATACTAGTGACATATTGTTTTGTCTATGCATTCACACATGTATCATGTTTCCGGTTAATACAATTCTAGCATGAATGATAAACATTTATCATGAAATAAGGAAATAAATAATAACTTTATTATTGCCTCTAGGGCATATTTCCTTCATGAGCATCATGAGTCAGTGCCTGAATTACCGTCTCAACGTGTTATTGACGACCATCCGGTGGTAAAAGCCTAGGAAGAGGCGAGGAAAGGCAAAAAAGCTGATTCTATGATCCGGCCGCCTCGGCTGACCTCGGCCGGGACCGTGTAGATATCCCGATGCGGATAAATGGCATATCGGTAATCCTACGAAAGCGGCGCTCACGGGCCAGATTCGGCGTCTGAGGAGACTTCATGGCGATGTCTGCGGGTAGAAAGGCCTCATCGCCTCGAAAGATCCGGGATACCCACTCTCGTGGTTAATGTTCGCGGCAAATGTAAATGCGTCAAGGGCTTCCAGCGGATAAGTTCTTCCTCGATTCGATTACATATTCGACATGTTTCACGTGAAGAAGCTGGATTTTACTTTTGTCGCCTTTATGCCTTGCACAGAGCTACATCATTGGGGTTGAGCGGATAGCTCATATCGTATCGTTGACCCGTACTACATGCCGCGAGGCCTTCTTGGGAGTCTGTGCACAGCATCGTGAATCTGTGAGGATTACATCGTCGGTTTCATGCTGCCAATAAGGACAAGAGGCGATTCTCGTGCCTTATCATCCGTGTAAGTCATCATGCTGCTATCCTTCCTTAGATTTTAATAATTCATTTGCGGTGGAGGCTAATTAATTTCAGGTGTACTTATTTTCTTGTGGCCAGTGCGCCGTCCTCATCATCCTCTACCCCGATTCTCACGCTCTTTACTTGGACTCGTGAAGAACATTCACAAAAGGATTACACCCACATCAAAGATGTTCTCGGCGGTGCTATGTTTTACTACCAAGCAAGGGGTGGAGATGTTAGGGACAAGAAGAAAAAGGCGGCGAACACGCCTTCACCATAAGACCGACTTACTGCTGCATCCGACAGCGAGCGATTCTCTTAATGATGGATTCTATGTCCTACACCACATCTTTGGAGTACTGAAGCGGGATCACGAGAACCTTCACATGGCACCTAGATCTAGCGATGCCCATATTACGCAATGGGCAAAGGACATAGGAGATATCGAGGATCATCGACTTGAGCTGAGTTCTATAACATCCAGTGAACTTGCCCAAATCATCATGAATGAGGTCGTCGGAAAAATAGGGATGTTCCATGCGAGAAGGACAAATGTCGGCGGGAAGGCGTCCGAACATGGATAGCCTCTCGGCGTCTCGACATGAAGCCTTTCACAAAGCTCGATGACTATCTCCCTCACTTGGATGGATGGCACGACATCTTTGGAGTGATTGTCGATATATGACAATGTGTCCGTTTAGTCCATAGTTTCTTTTATAACAAAACTTTGAGTTATGCGGTGAAACTTTATTTGTGATGTAATTAAGCGTCCTCCTCGACTAGCGAAAATCACTCTAGTTAGGTCATTTGGGTACAATGAACTTTGTTATTTATGCTTATGATATGTTGTTTCTATTTTGCCAAGTCTGTCTCTTTGTGTTGCTCAACTATATATGTTGCATATCATCGACTCATGTGGCGATGCAGGTGCATAGATCATAAATGGCAAAGAAGTGCTCGCCCGGAGTATATATCGACAAGTGGCGGAGTGAAAGGCCAAGGTGTACGGTTTTCGGTTTCCAAGCGACACATGATACTTGGTTTAGGTTCACGCTAATCGAGAGGGATCTGAACTCATGTACTCAAAGTGATAGCTATTCTCATGCATATCATTGTTTAGATGGATGGCGATGTATTTGAAAATGTCGAGACTTGTATCGCTATTTTGAGATTGATGGCGAGATCGAGACCACTTTGTGTTGGATGATGATTATGATGATGACATGATTTGATGAGACTAATTTGTTGGGGAGCGTAGTAATTTCAAAAATTTTCCTCGCACCGCATAAGATCATGGTGATGCATATCAGCGAGAGGGAGAGTGTTGTCTCGTACCCTCGTAGGCCGAAGCGAGCGATCTAGCGTAGAAAGTAGTAAATCACGTTCTCCTCGCGATCCGACCGATTCGGCGCCGTTACTCGGCGCCCGAGTTCTTGACACGTACAGCTCAATGGCGTCCCTCGAACTCCGATCCAGCGAGTGTCGAGGAGAGTTCCGTCGACCTGACGGCGTGGTGGCGATCTTGATGTTCTACGGTGCGAGGGCTTCGCCTAAGCTTGTGACGATATGACCGAGGTGGAATATGGTGGAGGGGGCACCGCGCGGCTAAGAGCGATCCGTAGATCAAACTTGTGTGTTCTAGGGTGCCCCCCCTGCCCCGTATATAAAGGAGGGAGGGAGGTGCGACCGGCCAAGGGAGGCGCTGGAGGAGTCTACTCCCAGGAGTAGGACTCCCCTTCTAGTTGGAGTAGGATTGGGGGAGGGAAGAGAGAGAGGGCGCCCCCTCTCCTGTCCTATTCGGACTAGGGGGGAGGCGTGGCCACCTCGGCCGCCCTTCCTCTTCTCCTCGTGGCCCACTAAGGCCCAATAGCCTCCGGGAGGTTCGGTAACCCCGGTTTTCGGTAAAATCCGATTTCACCGGAACCATTCCGAACTCAAATATAGGCTTCAATATATCAATCTTTATGTCTCGACCATTTGAGACTCCTCGTCATGTCCGTGATCACATACGGGACTCGAACTTCTTGGTACATCAAAATACATAAACTCATAATAAGCATGTCATGAAACCTTAAGCGTGTGGACCCTACGGTTCTAGAACAATGTAGACATGACCGAGACCGTCTCGGTCAATAACCAATAGCGGGACCTGGATGCCCATATTGGTTCCTACATATTCTCTGAAGATCTTTATCGGTCAGACCGCCTGACAACACACGTTGTTCCCTTTGTCATCGGTATGTTACTTGCGAGATTCGATCGTGTGTATCAATACCTAGTTCAATATCGTTACCGGCAAGTCTCTTTACTCATTCCGTAATACATCATCTCACAGCTAACTCATTAGTTGTAATGCTTGCAAGGCCGATGATGTGTATTACCGAGAGGGCCGAGAGATACCTCTCAGAGCAATCGGAGTGACAAAACCTAATCTCGAAATCGCCAACCCAACATCGCCTTTGGAAACACACTTAGTACTCCTTTATAATCACCCGATTCGTTGTGGCGTTTGGTAGCACCAAAGTGTTCCTCCGGTAAGCAGGAGTTGCATAATCTCATAATTACGAGGAACATGTATATGTCATGGATAAGCGGTAGCAACATACTAAGCGATCGTGTGCTAAGCTAATGGAATGGGTCATGTCAATCAGATCATTCTACTAACGATGTGACCTTGTTAATCAAATAACAACTCTTTGTTCATGGTTAGGAAACATAACCATCTTTGATTAACAAGCTAGTCTAATAGAGGCATACTAGTGACATGTTGTTTGTTTATGCATTCACACATGTATCATGTTTCCGGTTAATACAATTCTAGCATGAATGATAAACATTTATCATGAAATAAGGAAATAAATAATAACTTTATTATTGCCTCTAGGGCATATTTCCTTGATCTCCCACTTGCACTAGAGTCAATAATCTAGATTACATAGTAATGATTCTAACACCCATGGAGTCTTGGTGCTGATCATGTTTTGCTCGTGGAAGAGGCTTAGTCAGCGATTACGCAACATTCAGATCCGTATGTATCTTGCAAATCTCTATGTCTCCCACGGACTAAGTCCGGATGGAATTGAGCGTCACTAGTGAAAACAACCCATTAGTCGGTTCGTAAGGGCCTTTAGTCGGTTCATGAACCGGGACTAATAAATCGTACTAATGCCACGGACATTAGTCGGTTCAAAGATGAGCGGGACCAATGTGACTCCGTGGCGATGTGCACCGAGCCCGGTCGAGAGGTCTTTGGTCGGTTGGCGGCTCAACCGGGACCAAAGTCTTTTTTAAGAAAGTGGCTGCTTTAGGGGTTTTGTGGTTTATTTTTAGGTTGTTATTTATAGCTAGCTAATAGAGAAAGTGTCCTCTCTTATCTTAGTCCTTGGTTTATCAACGCTGCTGCTATATGTTCATTGCACCCTTGATATATATATGACATGGCTCATGCATGCTTTGCATCATACATCATCATATATATGTATATAATAAAGTCCTACTAATCATGCATCATCATACTACTTCTACTAGCTCGTTATTAATAATAAGTCATCGATCATCATCCTCGTATATAGTCATGAACCCAACCCTACATATATAATTGTTCTTAGCACATGATCATCGATTACCGGTATAGGACCTAAAACACCCTTAAGGTAAAATAGCATAAAACAATATAGACCACGACTCTCCATTATGAAGAATGGCGATCATCTGTCTCCAATTCTTGCCTTTTCTGCTTATTGCTTCCAAGAAGCTCCTTACATTATCCATACATTTTTCCATTCTTTGATTGTTATGTCTCCACTTCTTTTAGAAACCCGATATGGACGGTTGAGATTAGTAGGGCGACCTGGTAGTATGTTCAAAACATGAAGGCTACCAGCGTATACATCGGATGAGGACACACTCATTCGGGATTATCTGTTGAAAAACATAGCAATAACCGTAGTTAGCAATGATGTACTAGTTTAGAAGTGTGCAAAAAGATGCGGATGTTGTAATAGTAAAAATAATCGTACCAAGGTATCTCCATGGTAGTTACCGTAGTTCAACACGTGCACTAGTGGCGCGTATTGACCATAATGTTGAGGAGTTTGATTGTAGATATTGTAATTCTCAAGATCTCTACAAAATCCGACTAGATGTCGTTCTCCCGATAAGTTAATTAGCAGCCTTGATTGTAGTATGTTACATCTACCATCTTCCGCACATTCTTTGAAGAATGAAAATAAGCTGTCAATGGAGATAAGTTGTCAACTATATATTTTGAAATAAACAATATAAATTACTTAATAACTATGTTTAGCTCACATGAGGGAAGAAGCTGGAGGTGTATGCACAAGACCCAAATCGTAGGTGTCTCTTGCTCGATTGTAGGATCACCAAGATCCATGGTGATAATCATACCCTCATCAAGACCATACATCTTGCAAAATGCATCCCAATTTTGCAACCAAAATGGGTTACACTCTGAGCATTGTGCAGCTTTACTTGAAAATCCACATCATGTTAGGTGCTTAGGACAATTTTTTTGTTTGAAATTTTCATGGTCTTCAAAATCCATCCTCTCCAAGACATAGCGTCTTGCAAAGCATGGGATAAGCTAGTCGAATTGAAAAAGATGAAAATTACGTTAAAATAGTTGAAGTCGTGCAATTACGAAAAAAACTATTGTAAATCGTTGCGTACCGTATGAACATCGCAAGTCTCCTCGAGCTTAATGCTGAATCGCCGATCTTCCTCCAGCTCAATGAATCATCGCACATACCTCGGTCATCGTGGCACCGATCGCACTCCCGAGGCGATTTTAAATGCGTCGAGATGAGGGCGACATTTCGACCTCGTTCATAATTCAAATATTAAACTAGATCATTATTATAAATCACGGGTTGACTATAGATGATCGATGTACATCTGGTTGAATATTATACCAAATTGTCTAGCACAGGGAATGAAGGAGAACTTATCAATATGAGCATTCAATAAGCAAAACCAAATCACATAATAAAGTATAGTATTCAAATTAGCATGCATTCAATAATTATAAGCAAAACTACATCATCTCTTGGTGTCGTACATCATCGAATATTATCACTAATAAAACTAGAACCGTGGCGCCAGGCCAATTATCGGCTGAGCGGTGGACACCAAAGATAAGGAACCATCACGGATCATAGCTCGGTGAGATCACGAAGAACATGCGGTATTGTCGAACCTCCTCAATGCAACCATATGTAGCGGCGGACGTGCTCGTCCTCCTCGTGACACGAGGCGTACCACCTCCGCGGTGTCCGGATGCCTCACCGCAATCAGCAGCCGCGACCGCCACCAAACAAGGATCGGGTCGACACGGGTTGCCTCCTCACCAACCTACTCGTCCCCGAAAGGTAGCACCTCCCAATACCAACCCGGCGGAGCCAGGTCGAACATGACCACGATCAAGCAGGCCTCCATCGCCGACTCGGCGGCAGCGAGGATCGCGGGATAGGCATCGGCCGAGCGTCGGCAGGGAACTACTTCTATATATAGTTAAATAAAAGTAGTCTTATTAATTAAATCTATCTAGCTCAACTACTAAACACTTACTATAAATAAATAAGTAGTACTTACTAAAACAAACTACTTCATATATAAACTACTTCTTCTTTTTTCCTTTTCTAAATTACTACACATCTAATCCTACATAAAGATCTAAATTACTACACATCTATTTACAGAAAAAAATCTAACATAAAAAACTAACATAAAAAATCTAACATAAAACATGTAACATAAAAACTTACATAAAAATCTTACATAATATGAACAAATCTTTTTACAGAAAAAAAACTAACATAAAAATCTAACATAAAAACCTTACATAAAAAATCTTACATAATATGAACAAATTTTACAGAAAAAAACTAACATAATATAATACATATCTAAATTACTACACATCTAATCCTACAAAAAGATCTAAATTACACAATATGAACAAATTTTATAGAAAAAAATCTAACATAAAAAACTAACATAAAAAATCTTACATAATATGAACAAATCTTTTTACAGAAAAAAAATCTAACATAAAAAACTAACAAATTAATTACACAATCTACATTAACTACATATCTAAATTACACAATCTAATCTAACAAAAGTATCTATGAACTACAAAAAATCTAAAAAAATCTAACATAAAAAATCTAACATAAAACATCTAACATAAAAACTAACTAAAAATCTTTTTACAGAAAAAAATCTAACATAAAAAAACTAACATAAAAAAACTAACATAAAAATCTAACATAAAAACCTTACATAAAAATCTAACATAATATGAACAAATTTTACAGAAAAAAAACTAACATAAAGAAACTAACATAAAAAAATCTAACATAAAAATCTTACATAATATGCAAATCTTTTTACAGAAAAAAAATCTAACATAAAAACTAACAAATTAATTACACAATCTACATTAACTACATATCTAAATTACACAATCTAATCTAACAAAAATATCTATGAGCTACAAAAAATCTAAAACAAATCTAAGAAAAAATAAAAAAGCGACTCTTGGCAATGACAGCGAGTCTTGTGTGAGCAGCAACAGCGTCAGTGTGACAGAAGCGTCTGCGGCGTCGAGGAGGCGAGGCTGACCAGCGTCGAGGCGTAGTCGGGTCGAGGCAGGCGGCTGACGTCTGGCGTCAGGGCCAGTGGCCTTGCGGGGGCGACGGCTTGCGGTGATGGCGAGAGGCGCGGCAGCGGCAGCGAGGCAGAGGCAGGGCAGCGCGAGGCGAGCCAGCGGCGTGTGGCGCCAGGCGAGCGAGCGGCGGCGGCGAGGCGGCAGTGTCAGGCGGCGAGGGGGAGGGGAGGCGAGAAGATCGAAGTGGGGATGCGGTTACGAAATTTTCCTAAGTGCTACTTATATAGCAAAGGCTTTTGTCGGTTAGTGGCTGCAGCGGGACCAATACCCCTCTTTGTCGGTTTGTGGCACCAGCGGGACCAAGACCCTCTTTTGGCAGCCCAAAGGCGGGGAAGCGAACCTGGTGGGTTGGTGGCACAAACGGGACAAAAGAACGTGGTCGGTTGCGCCGCGAACCGGGACAAGAAGAACGATGGTCGGTTGGTGCCTGGCAGGGACCAATGAACTTCTGACTGTTTTTGTTGATTCTTCCGCAGACTTCGTTTTAGTCCCACCTGCATGGCGAGAGGCACTTTCCTTGTTGTTTATAAGCCTGAGTGCGAGATACAATGGCGAAGATGCTCAATGCTCACACTACGTTGGTGGCTTCAACCCTTGCGGGATACGGTGGGCGCGCAGAGCTATATGCGGTGCGATTGACACTATCCCAAAAGGGTTGAAGCAGATTAACAACATTGCGTCTCTTTTATTTGTAATGACTTATTATAACTCGAGAAAAAATAATATAGCAGAAAAAGAAAAACTATATAAAAACTACTCGAGAAATGAATAGAAGCAAAAAATAGTTGTGATTAACTATACTAAAAAGGAGCATATATGCTTATTTTTAATGGCTTATTACAACACGAAATAAAAAGAAAAAATAAATATAGCAGAAAAAGAAAAACTATATAAAAACTACTCGAGAAATGAATAGAAGCAAAAAATAGTTGTGATTAACTACAGTAAAAAAGGAGCATATATGCTTATTTTTAATGGCTTATTACAACACAGAAATAAAAGAAAAAATAAATATAGCAGAAAAAGAAAAAACTATATAAAAACTACTCAGAAATGAATAGAAGCAAAAATAGTTGTGATTAACTATAGTAAAAAGGAGCATATATGCTTATTTTTAATGGCTTATTACAACACAGAAATAAAAGAAAAAATAAATATAGCAGAAAAGAAAAAACTATATAAAAACTACTCGAAATGAATAGAAGCAAAAAATAGTTGTGATTAACTACACTAAAAAGGAGCATATATGCTTATTTTTAATGGCTTATTACAACTCGAAATAAAAAGAAAAAATAAATATAGCAGAAAAGAAAAAACTATATAAAAACTACTCAGAAATGAATAGAAGCAAAAATATTTTAATGGCTTATTACAACTCAGAAATAAAAGAAAAAATAAATATAGCAGAAAAAAAAAAAAAACTACTAGAAATGAGATGCAGATCGCTTATAGAGGTAATCAACTTAAATTCATAGCAATTTCAAGAGAAATCCGTATGAATTTATGCTAAATACCTATATAAAGCGCATCTATTAAATATCGGAGGAGCTAAATAAAGTAGAGAGGAGGGCTTATAAACCAGTCTCGTTCCCCGGTTGGCGAGGTGGGACTAAACTCTGGTTGCAGCGGGCACCAACCATTTAGTCGGTTGATGGCTCGAGCCGGGACTAATGAAGCCATTGGTCGGTTCAAGCCACCAGCAAGGACCGATGGGTTTGGGCACGGAGCAAGGACCAATGGTCGGTTCGTCCCTAGCCGGGACCAATAGGTCCAGATGAGCAGGACCAATGGCCCCGTGGCCCGGGCGGCCCGGGGCTCCACGGCAGGTCCGATGCCCCCATTGGTCCGGTTACGGATTGAACCGGGACTAATGGGCGGACCGGCTGGACCATGGCCCCTTTTCTACTAGTCGTCTCTTGATGTGCTTGGTCCTCTTGTGAAATCTGGATTCCTTTGCTAAAGGCAATTGCTCGATATTGTCACGAAGATTTTCATTGGACCCGATGCACTAGGTATGACACCTAGATCGAATATGAACTCCTTCATCGAGACTCCTTCATTAGCTGCTTTGAAGCTGCTATGTACTCCGCTTCACATGTAGATCCCTTCTGACGCTTTGTTTAGAAGCTGCACCAATGACGGCTCCTCCGTTTAGTGTAAATCGTATCCGGTCTGCGATTTAGAATCGTCCGGATCGGTGTCAAAAGCTTGCATCAGCGTAACCGTTTACGATGAGCTCTTTGTCACCTCCATATCGAAACATATCCTTAGTCCTTTTGGTATTTCGGGATGTTCTTGACCGCTGTCGATGATCCACTCTGGATTACTTTGGTACCTCCTGCTAAACTTATAGCAAGGCACACATCAGTGCTGGTACAGACATTGCATACATGATAGAGCCTATGGTGAAGCATAGGAACATCTTTCATTTTCTCTCTATCTTCTGCGGTGGTGGGGCATTGAGTCTTACTCAAATTCACATCTTGTAACACAGGCAAGAACCCTTTCTTTGCTTGATCCATTTGAACTTCTTCAAAATTTTGTCAAGGTATGTGCTTTGTGAAAGTCAATTAAGCGTCTTGATCTATCTCTATAGATCTTAATGCCCAATATGTAAGCAGCTTCACGAGGTCTTTCATTGAAAAACTCTTATTCAAGTATCCTTTATGCTATCTAGAAATTCTATATCATTTCCGATCAGCAATATGTCATCTACATATAATATCGAAATGCTCTGAGCTCCCTCACTTTCTTGTAAATCTGAGGCTTCTCCAAAAGTGCATACAAACCCAAATGCTTTGATCACACTATCAGCGTTTATTCAACTCGAGATGCTTGCAGTCCATAGATGGATCGCTGGAGCTTGCATACTTTATTAGCTCCTTTGGATCGATAAAACCTTACGGTTGCATCATATACAACTCTTCTTCCGAAATCCATTCAGGAATGCGGTCTTTACATCCATTTGCCAAATTTCATAATCATAAAATCGTGATTGCTAACATGATTCAGACAGACTTAAGCATCGCTCTTGGTGAGAAGGTCTCATCGTAGTCAATCCCTTGAACTTGTCGAAACCCCCTGCGACAAGTCGAGCTTTAATAAACGATAACATTACCGTCGTCGTCGGTCTTCTTCTTGAAGATCCACTTGTTTTCTATTGCTTGCCTACCCTCGGGCAAGTCAACCAAAATCCATACTTTGTTTTCATACATGGATCCCATCTCAGATTTCATGGCCTCAAGCCATTTTGCGGAATCTGGGCTCACCATCGCTTCTTCATAGTTCGTAGGTTCATCATGATCTAGTAGCATGATTTCGAACAGGATTACCGTACCACTCAGTGCGGATCTTACTCTGGTTGATCTCACGAGGTTACTGCGGTAACTTGATCTGAAGTTTCATGATCAACATCATCGACTTCCT
>JAHHZJ010009882.1:0-18012 GCA_021437245.1 Aegilops speltoides
CATATCATGTGACGAATAAAAATATAGGTTCAAGTAAAATACCGATGGTTGTTAGAAGAAAGCGGGGATGCCACTCGGGGGCATCCCCAAGCTTAGTTGCTTGCTACTTCTTTGAATATTATCTTGGGGTGCCTCGGGCATCCCCAAGCTTAGCCTTTTGCTTATCCTTATTCCTTCATCCATCGTAAGATAACCCAAAACTTGAAAACTTCAATCACACAAAACTCAAACGAAACCTTCGTGAGATCCATTAGTATAAGAAATCAAACCACTACTATAAGTACTATAGCAAACCTATTCTTATTTTGTTTTTGCATTATATCTACTGTATTACAACTTTTCTATGGCAAAAACTCATTAAAGAAAACCATAGAATCATCAAAACAAGTGCACAACGCAAAGAAAACAGAATCTGTCAAAAACAGAACAGTCTACAGCAATCTGAAACTTTTGAATACTTCCGTAACACGAAAGATTATGAAATAAATTGGTGGGCGTGAGGAATTTGTCTATTAATCCTATGCAAAAAGAATCAACTTAAAAGCACTCTTCTGAAAAAATGCCAACGAATCTCGTGAGCGCAAAAGTTTCTGTTTTTCAGAAAGAACAAATAAACTTTCACCAAAGTCTTCCCAAAGGCATTGCTTGGCACAAACACTAATGTAACATCCCAATTTTCAATTTGGATGTTATACATAGATCATCATATGCATATCATATTTATTCTTGCATTTTGTTGTGATCCTAGAAATCTTAACCAACTCAAGGACCCAATGAGAGAATTGGAGGTTTCACAAAAAATCATATTTGAATTTATTTCAAATTTGAAGAAAGGATCAATTTGATTTTCTTATTTTTCTCTCCAATTATTTCCAATATTAAAAATATATGAGAGAAGATAATATGACTTCTTCAACTTAAGAGAAATATTGGAGAAAGAATTTAAAAATCAAACAATTATTTTATTGCCATTTTATTTGAATTAGAAAAATATTGCATTTTTGAAAATTGCATCTTAGTCCAGAAAAATGTTCATCTTGTCCTAAATCTTAGGTTTGAACGGTGAAAATTGTTTCTGGAATTTTTAGAATTTTTTTATATTTATTTAGGATTTTTCCTCGTGGCAAAATTGTTTTTTTCTTTAAGTTTACGGGCCACCGAAGTGGGCCGAAGCTCAACCGGCCCAAGCCGCTACCGTCTTCCCCGAGTCTGGCCAGGACACGGGAGGAGCCGCCGCCGCATGAGACTCCGCCTCCCGAGGCCGAGCCCCCCCCCCCTTTATAAGCTGCACCCAGGGCCCCCCTGGACCCCGTCCGCCGCCACCTCGCCAAGAACCCCACCGCCGCACGACGCTGCTTGCCCATTGTCAAGACGCTGTCGCCGCCCGCCTCCTCGCCGCCAGGCGCCGTCATCTACGCCGCCGACTCGCCGCCATTGCCGTTGACGACGAACCGGTATGAACCGGCTTTTTCTTCGGTTTATTTTCTTCGGTTCGGTTTAGATCGGTTTAGATCGATTTTTCGTTAGGCTTTTCTTATTTAACGAACGTCCATTCGTTTGTTCGTTTCAACGAACAGTATTCATTAGATTGGTTCTGCTAGCGAACGTTCGCGCCGTAGGTTTTTATTTTTAGATTATTTTCCGGCCAGGGACCTATCCATGAATAGTTTTCTCGCGATTTAGCCCCTGATCTTTAAACTAGCATAACTTTTTACTCGTTTATCCAAATTAGATGAAACCAGCGCCTAAATCTTCTTATCATTCTGTTCTTTCCAGTTAACCAACTTACACATGATTTTGGTACTGTAAATTTTGAGTTTAGTTCAGATTAGTATACGATCTTGTTTCGTTCGTATTTTGAGTTTTGTTGCCCCGTTTGAGTTGAATCTTTTTGCAAATCGTAGCTAATCTCTCGTACCTACTGTTAAGATCTAATGCACATGATAATATTGCTGTTAGCATTGACTTTTATTAGTTTAAGCCGTTTCCTTGTTTCGTGTTTGATTTGGATCTTTTCTCGGTTTTCTCGTCGTTTCGTTTGAGTGATTGCTTATGTATGTTACTGTTTGTTTATGCTAGATTAGTGGCTGTGCGAAGCTTGTTACTACGAATCCCTAGAGTTTGCAGATTGTCAGCAAGGCAAGTTACACTTTGATCATACTCTTTTGTACCCAGTTTTTACTATGCATTAGTTCTGCTACTCAAATATTTGCATGAGTAGGATTGGGAACATGTGGTTTGGTTGTAGTACTTCAGGTAGGAACCTAATACCTTTTGATCACCCTGGGAATATACGTTATGCTTATTATTGCTTAGCCATGCTCGTAGACGGGGATTGGATCGTGATTACACATGGAAGTTTGAGAGTTATTTAATCATGGATAACATTAAGGTGGCAACTTTAATATACATCTGGGTGGATTGGTTGAGGCACGTGGGGAACCCAGTGTTGCCTATTTTTGGGAAATCCTGGAGTACGTGTGATTTTTCCTACGGTTCGCCACCAAGGCTTAAAGGGATCATAAGATTATTCATGCTAGAAACTTTCGTGTGCATCCACAAGCCATTATGGGCTCTGGCATAGTTGAGTAAGTTGCGTGAGCTCTTGAAGAGGTGGACTAGCAGATGTAGGGGAAAGTAGGTGTATAGGTCTGCCCGGAGTAGAGAGTTAATGCTTCAAAAAGACTATGTCTCGATCATCCGATCATGGATGCGGTCGAGTCTTGTGGGGAAAATTGTGCAAACCTCTGCAGAGTGTATAAACTAATCATGGTTAGCGGTGTCCCCGGTTATGGACATCTTGAGTATGTAGTACTTGAATCTATTGATGTGATCTCATCACGTGACTTTAATTAAGTTGTTGGGTTAGTGATGATACTTTTAATTGGGATTTGAGTTGGGGTTACCTTCTGAAATAAAGGGCAACTTGGGAGTAGTTAAATAAATTTGTTCCTTTGTTATAGGAAAAAATTAGCTTTATGCAAAATCATTAACTTACAACCTCCACCAGCCAAATATTGCATGTAGATATAGTTCTTGCAATTTCATTGCTTTGCAGTGTAACTCTGCCAGCATATTCAATGTGCTGACCTACACGGCTGCAACGCCTCATGTTGCTGACTACTAAGACAACGAATAAGGTGCGATAAGTCGTTGTTGTGCACTCAGCTATGCTGTTGGAGTTGATGGACTCATTTACCTTCGAAGCTTCCGTAGTTATTTAGTTTAGATGGCCTTTAGCCATGATATTTTTGTGTAATCATACTCATCATGAGGACTTAATGTAATAAGTGTGTGATTAAAACTCTATTATAATTCCTCGAGTATTGTGCGTGTCAGCATTACCGATCCAGGGATGACACTGATGCACAGAGACTTGACCGTTTGAGTTCTGGTCGCTACAAGATGGTATCAGAGCACACGCTGACTGTAGGACACGACCACTAGAATAAGCCACAGGATTTCTCTTCTCTACTCAATTCTAATTCTCCTCTCTTTCTACTCTATAGATGGCGGATCCCAGGAACAAGTTCACTCAGCCGGATGACGACACACCTTTCAGAAAACACTTGAAGGAAGTCACTAAGTATTTGAACATCGGACTACCAAGCTTCACGGGGACTTTCTCTACATCTGTACCAGAAGAGGAGCGCTATAAGATCAAAGTCTGGGTACCTGGGAGGACATTTGCACCAACAACGAAGCCTATTGATTTCTACCTGGATGCACCAAGCTGGAGTATAGGAAAGAGCATGGCAACCCATATCACCTTTGGACGCATATGTGAAGTGTATCACAAGGAGCTGGAGAATCCCATTTATCAGATATGTAGCCGCCTAGATGACAAATGGGAGATGATTCATACCAGGAGGGATGGATCAATTGCAGCCTACATTCAAGATATGGGAGATCATATTCGTCGACAGGAGAATCAACAAATTATCCACATGAAGAAGATCAAGAAACTGGTGAAGAGAAACAACAAGCTAGAAGAGTAACTCAAGTCTACACGCGATGGATAGGAGGAAGAAATTGCCGCACTACTGGAGAAGCATGAAGACTTGAAGAGGAAGATGGGAATATCACTGGAGAATATCAAGCGAGCAACAGAGATCCATTTGGAGGACTAGATCATCCTGGACGACACCGACACGGATAGTGATGCAAATGGTGACAGCGATGACGACTACATTGATGAAGCTGGAGCAGATATCATGGAGTCTTCTTCTGATGAAAATTTCTAGATGACCACCATTGTAACTAGTAGTATTCCCTCCAAGTAGTTAGCAACGATCGAGTTTGTAATCATAGGTTAGACCGATTGTGTGATCTTGCATGCTATTGAATGAAGTGAAATTGATTGTGTTTGTCTCATGAGCATATGGCCAGTGAATCTCTCTTAGATCTCATTCTATTTTGTTTTCTCACCCCTTCTAACCCATCTGATACCTCCGAGATGTGACAATGGATTTTCCTTCCCACCGGAGCTCACTCAGTTGATCCAGCAGCAGAATGCCTTGATGCAGATACTAGTTCAGAACCAGAACCAAGGCAACAACAACAACAACCTACCACCACCACCCCCTGTTGATCACCTAGCCCATCCTAAGGGTTAATCCGCTGGTGTTCTCTAGTAGCACCGAGCTGATAGTTGCATATGATTGGCTCCGCAAGATTGGAAGAGAGCTAACCACTGCAGGATGCACAAATGCGGAGAGAGTGCGCTTTGCCGCACATCAGCCTGATGGACCAGCAGCATCATGGTGGGAGAATTTCACCGCCACTTACCCCATTGATACTATTAAATGGGATCAGTTTCAGTAGGCTTTCTCCACTACCCATGTTTCAACAGGAGCTATGAGCATAAAGAAGCATGAGTTTTGCAACTTGCGCCAAGGAGAACGTACAGTGGGCCAGTATGTGGATGAGTTTAGCAAGTTAGCATGTTATGCCCCAGATGACGTAGCCACAGATGCCGCTAAGCAGGAGAAGTTTCTTGAGGGACTCAATGATGAGCTGAGCATGCAGTTGATGGTGGCAACATTCAACAACTACCAGGAGTTGGTAGACAGGGCTCTCATGATTGAAAGCAAGCAGCAACAGATTGATAATCGCAAGAGGAAGTATGGATAGGGCAGGTACACTTCTGGAGCTCAGCAGAAGCCCTGCTATTCCCCGTACTTGGGAGGAGATAACCATAACCATGGAGGACATACGCACAGTGGAGCAAGTTTGCACAACCACAGTGGCCCCAAGAATGGCAATGGGAAAAGAGGAAGCAGCAGCCAGAACCGTTCCAATCCTTCAACACCAGCCAAGAGGGATCTGAGCCACATTACCTGTTTCAAGTGCCAGAAGACCAGACAGTATGCCACTGAATTCCCTGAAACAAAGAATGGAAATGGCAATGGAGGTTCTGCCAAGAAGCCCAACCCCTTCACCAAGGGTTAGGTGAACCACGTCAGCATGGAGGAGATTGAGGAACAACCTGATGCAGTTATCGATAAGTTTTTGATTAATGCATTTACCGCACTTGTTCTTTTCGACACTGGTGCATCGCATTCATACATATCAAGGGGATTTGTGGATAAGTATAACCTGCCAACCGTAGCCCTTAAGTCACCTATGTTAGTAAGTTCCCCAGGAGCGGAGTATATGGCTAGTAGGGGATGCTATCAGTTGCCACTAACCATAGATAGACATGTTTTCCCCACCGACCTAATTGTTCTGGAGTCACAAGGATTGGATGTGATACTAGGAATGGATTGGCTATACAAGTTTGAAGGGAACATTAGTTGCGCCAGTAAATCAATTCACCTCACCACCCTAGAAGGAAAGAGGATCAAGTATGTATCCCGGCATGCGCCGAGGTGGACTCAGGTGAATTCCTTATTAGGAGTTGTATAGGAGGAAGTACCAGTGGTGAAGGATTACCCCGACGTATTTCCGAAAGAGTTACCAGGCATGCCACCGGATCGAGACATTGAGTTTTTGATTGAGCTATTGCCAGGCACCGAACCCATATCAAAGAGACCGTATCGGATGCCCGCAAAGGATCTGGAGGAAATTAAGACTAAGATAAAGGATTTACTGGAGAAAGGTTACATTCGACCAAGTTCATCACCTTGGGGAGCCCTAGTGCTTCTAGTGGAGAAGAAGGATGGATCATTGAGGATGGTTGTTGATTATCATGCACTGAATGAGGTGACAATCAAGAACAAATACCCTCTGCAGATGATCAATGATTTGTTTGACCAGTTGCAAGGAGCTAAAGTTTTCTCCAAGATCGATCTTCGGTCAGGTTATCACCAGTTGAAGATCCGAGAGTAAGATATACCTAAAACAGCTTTTACCACAAGGTATGGGCTATATGAGTATACCGTTATGTCATTTGGTCTGACTAACGCACCTGCCTATTTCATGAATTTGATGAACAAAGTGTTTATGGAGTTTTTGGATAAGTTCGTCGTGGTGTTCATTGATGATATATTGGTCTACTCAAAGAATGAAGAAGAGCATAAGGAGCATTTGCATTTGGTTTTTGAGAAGCTCAGAGAACATCAGTTGTATGCCAAGTTCAGCAAATGTGAGTTTTGGTTAAAGGAAGTTGGATTTTTCAGACATGTTATATCCGGAGAAGGAATAGCAGTAGACCCTACTAAGGTTGTTTCTGTCACTAAGTGGCTGGCACCCACATCAGTTGGAGAGATCAGGAGTTTTCTTGGACTCGCGGGCTATTACCGGAGGTTTATCAAGAATTTCTCCAAGATTGCAAAGCCCATGAAGGATTTATTGAAGAATGGCACCAAGTTTAAATGGACTGAGGAGTGTGGGGCTAGTTTTCAGGAGTTGAAGAAAAGTTTGGTTACAGCCCCAATGCTGATTCTCCCAGACCAACGTAAGGATTGCCAAGTATATTGCGACGCTTCACGTCGACGACTTGGAGTTGTGCTTATGCAGGAAGGAAGAGTTGTTTCGTACGCCTCATGACAACTTTGACCTCATCAATTGAATTATGCTACGCATGATTTGGAGTTAGCAGCCGTAGTGCATGCGTTGAAGAAATGGAGACACTTTCTCATTGGAAACCATTGTGATGTATACACGGATCATAAGAGTTTGAAAGACATCTTCACGCAGAAGGAGTTGAACCTCAGGCAAAGGAGATGGTTGGAGCTCATCAAGGATTATGATATGAAATTGCACTATCATCCTAGAAAGGCCAATGTAGTAGCAGATGCGTTGAGCCGCAAGGGTTATGTTAACATGCTCATAACCAGAGAATTACCTAAGGAGTTAGCAGATGATCTTCGAGAGCTATGCTTGGAGATAGTTCCGAGAGGATATGTTGCAGCATTGGAAATTCAGTCTACACTTTTGGGTAAGATCTGAGAAGCCCAGAAGATTGACAAGGATATTGCTGAGATAAAGGAAAGGATGAGTAAAGGAAAGGCTAAAGGATTTTGTGAGGACGAGCACGAGTCTTTATGGTTTGAGGATCGCATATATGTGCCTAATGATCTCGAGATCAGGAAGTTAATTCTGTAGGAGGCACATGATTCACCGTATTCGATTCACCTAGGAAACACTAAGATGTATCTTGATTTGAAGGAAAGTTTCTGGTGGACAGGAATGAAGAAGGATATTGCCGAGTATGTAGCAGTATGTGATGTATGTCAGAGAGTCAAGGCAGAGCATCATAGGCCAGCAGGATTTCTATAACCATTGTCGATACCCGAATGGAAGTGGGATAAGCTGGGCATGGATTTTATAACTAGATTACCCAGGACTCATTCAGGCTATGACTCTATCTTGGTTGTAGTCGATCGCTTGACGAAAGTAGCTCATTTCATCCCGGTGAAGACAACCTATACGAGTGCTAAGTTGGCAAAGATATACATGACCAGGATCGTATGTCTGCATGGAGTTCCGAGGACCATTGTATCAGATAGAGGAACCCAGTTTACTTCAAAGTTTTG
The DNA here is from genome assembly GCA_021437245.1 of Aegilops speltoides. Taxonomy (NCBI): domain Eukaryota; kingdom Viridiplantae; phylum Streptophyta; class Magnoliopsida; order Poales; family Poaceae; genus Aegilops; species Aegilops speltoides. The sequence goes on from JAHHZJ010009882.1 coordinate 7,980, forward strand.
GAATCAGTTGCATGAAACTTTGGGTACCAAGCTAGAGTTCAGTACAGCCTTTCATCCACAGACGGATGGACAGACCGAGAGAGTCAATCAGATTCTGGAGGACATGTTGAGAGCTTGTGCGCTAGATTATGGATCTATTTGGGATGACAATTTGCCATATGCAAAGTTATCTTATAACAACAGTTATCCTGCTAGTCTGAAGATGGCCCCTTTTGAAGCTTTGTACGGAAGGAGGTGTAGGACACCATTATCATGGGATGAAGTTGGAGGTCGACAGTTGTTCGGACCAGACTTAATCAAAGACTCGGAAGACAAGGTTAACTTGATTCGCGATAGACTCAAGGTAGCCCAGTCCAGGCAGAAGAGTTATGCGGATACTAAACGCAAGGAGATAGTTTACGAAGTCGGAGACAGAGCATATCTTCGTGTGTCCCCACTTCGAGGAGTTAAACATTTTGGAGTCAAGGTAAAGCTAGCACCATGTTTTGTGGGACCATACAGAGTTTTGGAACGCATGGGAGAAGTTGCATATAAGCTGGAATTGCCAGAAGGATTGTCAAGAATTCATGATGTGTTTCACGTTTCCCAATTGAAGAAGTGCCACGCAGAGATGGCTGATATTCCTCTGAGAGACACAGTGCCACTGGAAGCAATTCAGTTAGACAGTGATTTGACCTATGAAGAGAGGCCAGCCAAGATTCTCGAGTTCTCTAGTCGAGTTACTCGCAGCAAGGTTATCAAGTTTTGCAAAGTTCATTGGAGCCACCATACTGAGGAGGAAGCCACCTGGGAGCAAGAAGAAGATCTCCGTAGAGACCACCCAAACCTTTTTGCTGACCAACCAGAATCTCGAGGGCGAGATTCATCTTAAGGAGGGTAGGTTTGTAACATCCCAATTTTCAATTTGGATGTTATACATAGATCATCATATGAATATCATATTTATTCTTGCATTTTGTTGTGATCCTAGAAATATTAAGCAACTCAAGGACCCAAGGAGAGAGTTGGAGGTTTCACAAAAATTCATATTTGAATTTATTTCAAATTTGAAGAAAGGATCAATTTGATTTTCTTATTTTTCTCTCCCATTATTTCCAATATTAAAAATATATGAGAGAAGATAATATGACTTCTTCAACCTAAGAGAAATATTGGAGAAAGAATTTTAAAATCAAATTATTGTTTTATTGGTATTTTATTTGAATTAGAAAAATATTGCATTTTTGAAAATTGCATCTTGTCATAAATATTAGGTTTGGACGGTGAAAATTGTTTCTGGAAGTTTTAAAAAAAAATTATATTTATTTAGGATTTTTCCTCGCGGCGAGATTGTTTAAAAAAAGTTTCCGGGCCACCGAACTAGGCCGAAGCCCCGCCGGCCCAAGTCGTCGCTGCCTTCCCCGAGTCCAGCTAGGACACGGGAGAAGCCGCTACCGCCCGGGATTCTGCCTCCCGAGGCCGAGCCCCTGCCCCCTTTATAAGTTGCACCCGGGGCCCCCCTGGACCCCGTCCGCCGCCGCCTCTTCCTCGCAACCTCACGCTCAAGCCTGCAACTCGTCGTCGAAGCCCTCCGCCCGCCCGCTTCGCTTGCTGCCGTCGCCTCCCGCCTCCGACACCCTCGGTGTCGCCATCGCCGTCGCCCGCCACCGCCGACTACTTGCCGTTGCCGTCGGCATTTAACAGGGTATGAGCAAGCTTTTTCTCCGGTTTATTTTCTTCGGTTTGGTTTAGATCGATTTTTTGTTAGGGTTTTCTTATTTAACGAATGTCTATTCATTCATTCGTTTTAACGAACAATATTTGTTAGATTGGTTCTGTTAGCGAACGTTCGCGTCGTAGGTTTTCCTTTTTAGTTTATTTTCCAGCCAGGGACCTATCTGTGAATAGTTTTCTCGCGATTTAGCCCCTGATTTTAAACTAGCATAACTTTTTACTCATTTATCCAAATTAGATGAAACCAATGCCTAAATCTTTGTATCGTTCTGTTCTTTCCAGTTAACCAACTTAAACATGATTTTGGTACTATAAAATTTGAGTTTAGTCCAGATTATTAAACAATCTTGTTTCGTTCGTATTTTGAGTTTCCTTGCCACGTTTGAGTTGAATCTTTTTGCAAATCATATTTAATCTCTTGTACCTACTGTTAAGATCTAATCCACATGATAATATTGCTGTTAGGGTTGAACTTTCTTAGTTTAATCCATTTTCTTGTTTCGTGTTTGATTTGGATCTTTTCTCGGTTTTCTCGCCATTTCGTTTGAGTGATTGCTTATGTATGTTACTGTTTGTTTACACTAGATCACCCAGAGTGCGAAGCTTGTTACTACGAATCCCTAGAGTTTGCATATCATCAGCAAGGCAAGTTACACTTTGATTATACTCTTTTATACCCAGTTTTTACTATGCGTTAGTTCTGCTCCTCAAATATTTGCATGAGTAGGATTGGGAACATGTGGTTTGGTTGTAGTACTTGAGGTAGGAACCTATACCTTTTGGTCACCCTCGGAATATACGTTATGCTTATTATTGCTTAGCCATGCTCGTAGATGGGGATAGGATCGTGATTACACATGGAAGTTTGAGAGTTATTTAATCATGGATAACATTAAGGTGGCAACTTTAATATACATCTAGGTGGATTGGTTGAGGCACCTGGGGAACCCAGTGTTGCCTATTTTTGGGAAATCCCGGAGTACTCGTGTGGATTTTCCTACGGTTCGCCACCCATGCTTAAAGGGATCATAAGATTATTCATGCTAGAAACTTCCGTGTGCAGCCACAAGCCATTATGGGCTCTAGCATAGTTGAGTAAGTTGTGTGAGCTCTTGAAGAGGTGGACTAGCAGATGTAGAGGAAATTATGTGTACCGGTCTGGCCGGAGTAGAGAGTTAATGCTTCGGAAAGACTATGTATCGATCATCCGATCATGGATGCGGTCGAGTCTTGTGGGGAAAAGTGTGAAAACCTCTGCAGAGTGTATAAACTAATCATGGTTAGCCATGTCCCCGGTTATGGACATCTTGCGTATCTAGTACTTACGCAAAATCATTAACTTACAGCCTCCACCAGCCAAATATTGCATGTAGGTATAGTTCTTGCAATTTCATTGCTTTACAGTGTAACTCTGCCAGCATATTCAATGTGCTGACCTACACAGCTGCAATGTCTCATGTTGCAGACTACTCAGACGATGAATAAGGTGCGATAGGTCATTGTTTTGCACTCAGCTATGCCGCTGGAGTTGATGGACTCATTTACCTTCAAAGCTTCCGCAGTTATTTAGTTTAGATGGCCTTTGGCCATGATATTTTTGTGTAATCATACTCTTTATGAGGACTCGATGTAATAAGTGTGTGATTGAAACTCTGTTATAATTCCTCAAGTATTGTGCATGTTAGCATTACCGATCCAGGGATGACACTAATGCACACAGACTTGACCATTTGAGGTCTGGTCGCTACATCTAACTAAAACACAAAAAACACAATCATTACAGTAGCATAACTGTGCTAACACTCAAGATAAAAAAGCAAAAATAAATTGTATTCATTGGGTTGCCTCCCAACAAGCGCTATCATTTTACGCCCCTAGTTAGGCATAAGATTTGAACGATGCTCACACGAAAGATAAGAATTGAAACACAAAGGGAGCATCATTAAACATATTACAAACACTTTTAAGTCTAACATACTTCCTATGCATAAGAATTTTATAAGCCAACAAATTATCAAGACAAGAAACATCTAACATATCCAAAGAAGAGGAATAAAAGATTGACGATCTCAATCTAACGAGAGGTAATTTAGTAACATGAAAAATTCTACAACCATATTTTCCTGTATCATAATAATTATATGTAGGATCATAAGCAAATTCAACAATATAGCTATCACATAACATATTCTCAACATGACCCACATGCATGCAAAGTTGACACTCTTCCAAAACAGTGGGATTAACATTGACTAAAGTCATGACATCTCCATACTCACTTCTATCAAAAAATTCATAAGATTGAACACTCTCCAAATATGTGGGATCTAAAGTTGACACTCTTCCAAACCCACTTTCAATATTATTGCAAACACTATTATCAATATCATATTCATCATGAGGCTTAAATAAATTTTCAAGATCATAAGAAGAATCACCCCAATCATGATCATTAGAATAAGTATCGGACATAGAAAAATTAGCATCCCCAAGCTTGGGGTTTTGCATATCATTAACACAACTAACATTAATTTAATTTATAATAACATCATTGCAATCATGCTTTTCATTCAAGGAGCTATCATGAACCACTTCCATCAATTTCTTCTTTCAACACTTCATGACAATCTTCATATTCATAAATCGCAAGAAAAACTTCATAAAGTTAATCTATTGAACTCAATTCACTAGCAATTGGTTCATCATAATTGGATCTCTTGAAAAGATTATCAAGGGATGAGGATCCATATCAATATTTTTTTAGCAAGCGAAGATGCAAGCAAATAGAAGGCACATGGCAACACAAGCAAACATGAGATCTGACGAGAAAACGGCGAACAAAAAAGAGGGCGAATAAAACGGCATTTTTTTGTGAAGTGGGGGAGAGGAAAATGAGAGGAAAATAGAAAATAATGTAAATTGCAGGGAGATGAGATTTGTGATTAGGAACCTGGTTGGTGTTGAAGATCCTCCCCGGCAACGGCACTAGAAATTCCTTTTGATGTCGCTTGAAGCTACGTCGGTATTTCCCCAAAGAGGAAGGGATGATGCAGCACATCGGCGTAGGTATTTCCCTCGGATATGAAACAAAGGTTATCGAACCAATAGGAGAACCAAGCAACACAACGTAAACAACACCTGCACATAAAAAAACAAAACCTCGCAACCCGACGTGTTAAAGGGGTTGTCAATCCCTTTTGGGGTTCGACGCCTCAAGATAGGCAAAGGATGTGAGGTAAATTTGTAGTAGATTGATAGATTGAACGCCAAAGAAAATAAATAAGAATAAATTGTAGCAAGGTATTTTTTTGTATTTTTGGTTTAATAGATCTGAAAATAAACGCAAGGAAAAGTAGATTGCAAGGCAAATATGATGAAAAGAGACTCGGGGGCCGAAGGTTTCACTAGTGGCTTCTCTCAAGAAGGTGGGAAAAATTACTGTTGGGAAATTGATAGAACTTCAAATAATCATGACGATATCCAGGCAATGATCATTATATAGGCATCACGTCCAAGATTAGTAGATCGACTCCTGCCTGCATCTACTACTATTACTCCACACATCGACCGCTATCCAGCATGCATCTACTGTATTATGTTCATGAGAAAACAGAGTAATGCAATAAGAACGATGACATGATGTAGATGATATCCGTTTATCTTTTGCGGTATAGATCTCATCTTGTTATCCTTAGTATCAACGATACATACGTGTCGGTTCCCTTTCTGTCACTCGGATCAAGGACCGTAAGATCGAACCCACTACAAAGCCCCTCTTCCCATTGCAAGATAAATAGATCAAGTTGTCCAAACAAAACCCAAATATCGGAGAAGAAATACGGGGCTATAAGCAATCATGCTTATAAGAGATCAAAGAAGACTCAAATAACTTTCATCGATAAAAACGTAGATCTGATCATAAACTCAAAGTCATCGGATACCAACAAACACACCGCCAAAAGACTTAAATCATATGAATCTCTAAGAGACCATTGTATTGATAATCAAGAGAGAGAGAGAGATGAAGCCATCTAGCTACTAACTACGGACCCGTAGGTCTACAAAGAACTACTCACGCATCGTCGGAGAGGCACCAATGGAAGTGGTGAACCCCTCCATGATGGTGTCTAGATTGGATCTGGTGGTTCTAGACTCTGCGGCGGCTGGATGAATATTTTGTCGACTCCCTTAGGGTTTCTGGAATATTGGGGTATTTATAGAGCTAAGAGGCGGTCCGGGGGCACCCGAGGTGGGCACAACCCACCAGGGTGCGCCTGGGCCTCCTGGTGCACCCTGGTGGGTTGTCCCCTCCTAGGGACTCCCCCCAGGTGCAACCAGGGCCCAACTTCTTCCTTTAGGTCCATAAAAAATCATCGTGAAGTTACGTGGCATTTGGACTCCGTCTGATATTGATTTCCTGCGATGTAAAAAACATGCAGAAAATAGCAACTGTCACTTGGCACTATGTCAATAGGTTAGTACCAAAAAATGATATAAAATGACTATAAAAATGATTGTAAAACATCCAAGAATGATAATATAACATCATGGAAAGAAAAAATTATAGATACGTTGGAGACGTATCACAGACCCAGGGCATGTTGACCTTACTGTGCATAGGCACAAGATCAAGATTGCAACACCAGAGCAAGAGACCAAGAGACCAAGAGACTTGAAGAACCAACTAGCAGATCATAAGGAACCAAGACTAAGACAGAGGAGCCAGGTATTATCAAGAAAGAAGCCTCCCTTGTTGGGCAGGCAAGCCCGGCAAGGGGCAAGGCCACCCCCATAAGAAGAGGACCAAGGCGTCCTGGCAGGGCCTGCTGGGACTCGCGGAGACAAGATCACCTCACCGACTACTCCACCACGACCCACATCGTTAATCAGTGTGGTGTCAAGATGCAGGATGATTAAGTGGCAGCCATTTGCCACATGGCGGCCACATCCTACCAAGTGAACCCGCAAATGACATCCGTCCAGTGATGTGTCAAGCAAGCAAGCGTGGAGCTGGCGAATTAGCCCGGCAGGCCTTGCCGGGCAACCAACAACGTGACACTAAGTGGCGCATAGAATGCACGCTGTCAGCCTGCAGAGTTCGGTAGGATAGCACTATGTGCTACCATGTCAGTGTCTAATGACTAATTTGCCACTGTGGTAACCCCTTGATCTATAAAAGGAGGCCCATGGCAATGATTCAAGGGGTTAGAAGTTGAGGCCACTCACACCCCATGCGCACGTAGTCACTGTCGCCCCGAAGCATCCCCTGTCGGGCAAGTGTACTACGAACCACCACCACATGTCCCCATCAATCCACCAAAGCAGGAGTAGAGTTTTACGCCTCACGGTGGCCCGAACCTGGGTAAAACTACCTGTGCGATCCTTGTCGTGCTTCCTTGCATTGGTCTGCTCTTTGTGCAACGCGACTCCCCCTGCCAAACCAGCAAAGGGTCGTCCTGGTCCCATAGGTGGCCACGGTTTCCCGCAACATCTTTGGCACACCAGGTAGGGGGTCGCTTGTGCGAACCTGAAGACGTAAGAAGCGCATCATCTTCATCGACCATCTGCATCATCGATGGCGCCATCGACCATGGCACTCAAGAAGAAATCAGCTCCTTCAGCTCATCCATCCACCTCGAAGGCTCCGCTACCCGCGGCCTCCAATGCCGCGGGCGCACGGAGACGCACGAGGGAGAGAACGCTGACGGGGTTGTGGCCGGAACAGGCGGCACCACCACCATCCCCCTCGCAGACGACGCCGGAGCAGAAGATTGAAGGAAATATGCCCTAGAGGCAATAATAAAGTTATTATTTATTTCCTCATATCATGATAAATGTTTATTATTCATGCTAGAATTGTATTAAGCAGAAACATGATACATGTGTGAATACATAGACAAAACTATAGTCACTAGTATGCCTCTACTTGACTAGCTCATTAATCAAAGATGGTTATGTTTCCTAACCATAGACATGTGTTGTCATTTGATTAGTGGGATCACATCATTAGAAGAATGATGTGATTGACATGACCCATCCCGTTAGCCTAGCACTTGATCGTTTAGTATCTGCTATTGCTTTCTTCATGACTTATACATGTTCCACGTAACTATGAGAATTATGCAACTCCGTTTACGGAGGAACACTTTGGTACTACCAAGCGTCACAGCGTAATCGGGTGATTATAAAGGAGTACTACGGTGTCTCCGAAGGTACATGTTGAGTTGGCGTATTTCGAGATTAGGTTTTGTCACTCCGATTGTCGGAGAGGTATCTCTGGGCCCTCTCGGTAATGCACATCACTATAAGCCTTGCAAGCAATGTAGCTAATGAGTTAGTTACGGAATGATGTATTACGTAATGAGTAAAGAGACTTGCTGGTATCAAGATTGAACTAGGTATTGGATACCGACGATCGAATCTCGGGCAAGTAACATACCGATGACAAAGGGAACAACGTATGTTGTTATGCGGTTTGACCGATAAAGATCTTCGTAGAATATGTAGGAACCAATATGGGCATCAGGTCCCGCTATTGGTTATTGACCGAGAATGGTTCTAGGTCATGTCTACATAGTTCTCAAACCCGTAGGGTCCGCACGCTTAAACGTTTCGATGACAGTTTTATTATGAGTTTATAAGTTTTGATGTACCGAAGTTTGTTCGGAGTCCCGGATGTGATCACGGACATGACGAGGAGTCTTGAAATGGTCGAGACATAAAGATTGATATATTGGAAGCCTATGTTTGGACATCGGAATGGTTCGGGTGAAATCGGCATTTCTAGAGAGTAGGAAGTTACCGGAACCCCTTGGGGGGTTATTGGGCCTACATGGGCCTCGAGGGAGAAGAGGGAAGGAGGCAGGAGGGGGACGCGCGCCCCTCCCCATCCTAGTCCGAATAGGACAAGGGAAGGGGCGGCGCCCCCCCCCCTTTCCTTCTCCTCTTCCTCCTCTTTCCCACCTTCTCCTACTCCTACTTGGAAAGAGGGAGTCCTACTCCCGGTGGGAGTAGGACTCCCCCCCTTGGCGCGCCCTCCTTGGCCGGCGGCCTCCTCCCCATGGCTCCTTTATATACGAGGGCGGGGGGCACCCCATAGACACACAAGTTGATCTACGGATCGTTCCTTAGCCGTGTGCGGTGCCCCCCTCCACCATATTCCACCTCGGTCATATCGTCGCGGAGTTTAGGCGAAGCCCTGCACCGGTAGAACATCAGCATCGTCACCACGCCGTCGTGCTGACGGAACTCATCTCCGGAGCTCAGCTGGATCGGAGGCCGGAGATCGTCATCGAGCTGAACATGTGCTGAACTCGGAGGCCCCGTACGTTTGGTGCTTGGATCGGTCGGATCGTGAAGACGTACGACTACATCAACCGCGTTGTGCTAACGCTTCCACTTACGGTCTACAAAGTGCGTGGGCGAACACTCTCCCCTCGTTGCTATATCATCACCATGATCTTGCGTGTGCGTAGGAATTTTTGAAATTACTCGTTCCCCAACAATGGCATCCGAGCCTAGGTTTTATCGTTGATGTTATATGCACGAGTAGAACACAAGTGAGTTGTGGGCGATACAAGTCATCTTGCTTACCAGCATGTCATACTTTGGTTCGGGCGGTATTGTGAGATGAAGCAGCCGGACCGACATTACGCAGACGCTTACGCGAGACTGGTTTCAGCGTTATGAGCACTCGTGCTTAAAGGTGGCTGGCGGGTGTCTCTCTCACTTTAGCTGAATCGAGTGTGGCTACGCCCGGTCCTTGCGAAGGTTAAAACAGCACCAACTTGCGAACTATCGTTGTGGTTTTGATGCGTAGGTAAGAACGGGTCTTGCTAAGCCCGTAGCAGCCACGTAAAATTTGCAACAACAAAGTAGAGGGCGTCTAACTTGTTTTTGCAGGGCATGTTGTGATGTGATATGGTCAAGACATGATGCTATATTTTATTGTATGAGATGATCATGTTTTGTAACGAAGTTATCGGCAATGGCAGGAGCCATATGGTTGTCGCTTTATTGTATGAAATGCAACGCATACTGTAATTGCTTTACTTTATCACTAAGCGGTAGCGATAGTCGTAGAAGCAATAGATGGCGTAACGACAATGATGCTACAATGGAGATCAAGGTGTCGTACGGTGGCGATGGTGATCATGGCGGTGCGAAGATGGAGATCACAAGCACAAGATGATGATGGCCATATCATATCACTTATATTGATTGCATGTGATGTTTATCCTTTATGCATCTTATCTTGCTTTGATTGACGGTAGCATTTTAAGATGATCTCTCACTAATTATCAAGAAGTGTTCTCCTTAG
>JAHHZJ010009885.1:0-17461 GCA_021437245.1 Aegilops speltoides
ATGGCATAGTTTATAGAACCTATGGCCAAGGTATAGGGAATGACTTTCATTCTCTTTCTATCTTCTGCCATGGTCGGGTTTTGAGTCTTACTCAATTTCACACCTTGTAACACAGGCAAGAACTCTTTCTTTGACTGTTCCATTTTGAACTACTTCAAAATCTTGTCAAGGTATGTACTCATTGAAAAAACTTATCAAGCATCTTGATCTATCTGTATAGATCTTGATGCTCAATATGTAAGCAGCTTCACCGAGGTCTTTCTTTGAAAAACTTCTTTCAAACACTCCTTTATGCTTTGCGAATAATTCTACATTATTTCCGATCTACAATATGTCATTCACATATACTTATCGAAATCTTGTAGTGCTCCCACTCACTTTCTAATAAATCTGAGCTTCACCATAAGTGCATGCAAAACTATATGCTTTGATCAACTCATCAAAGCGTATATTCCAACTCGAGATGCTTGCACCAGTCCATAGATGGATCATTGGAGCTTGCACACTTTGTTAGCTCCTTTGGATCGAAAAAACCTTCTGGTTGCATCATATACAACTCTTCCTCCGAAAACCATTCAGAATGCAGTTTTACATCTATTTGCCAAATTTCATAAATTGTGGCAATTGCTAACATGATTCGGACAGACTTAAGCATTGCTACAGCTTGAGAAAATCTCATTGTAGTCAACATCTTGAACTTTGTCGAAAACCTTTTTGCAACAAGTCGAGCTTTGTAGATAGTAACACTACTATCAACGTCCGTCTTCCTCTTGAAGATCCATTTATTTTCTATGGTTTGCCGATCATCGGGCAAATCCATCAAAGTTCATACTTTGTTCTCATACATGGATCATATCTCAGATTTCATGGCCTCAAACCATTTTGCGGAATCTGGGCTCATCATCGCTTCCTCATAGTTCGTAGGTTTGTCATGGTCAAGTAACACGACCTCGAGCAGGATTACCGTACCACTCAGTGCGGATCTCACTCTGTTTACCTACGAGGTTCGGTAGTAACTTGATCTGAAGTTTTATGATCATCATCATTAACTTCCTCACTATTTGGTGCAGGTGTCACAGAACCAATTTACGTGAAGAACTACTTTCCAATAAGGGAGCTAGTATCTGTTACCTCATCAAGTTCTACTTTCCTCCCACTCACTTCTTTCGAGAGAAACCCCTTCTCTAGAAAGGATCCATTCTTAGCAACGAATGTCTTGCCTTCGGATCTGTGATAGAAGGTGTACCCAACTGTCTCCATTGGGTATCCTATGAAGACACATTTCTCCGATTTGGGTTTGAGCTTATCAGGATGAAACTTTTTCACATAAGCATCGTATCCCCAAACTTTAAGAAACGACAACTTTTGTTTCTTGCTAAACCACAGTTCATATAGTGTCGTCTTAACGGATTTAGATGGTGCCCCTTATTAACGTGAATGCAGCTGTCTCTAATGCATGATCCCAAAACAATATTGGTAAATCGGTAAGAAACATCATAGATTGTACTATATCCAATAAGGTATGGTTATGATGTTCGGACACACCATTATGATGTGGTGTTCCAGGTGGCATGAATTTGTGAAACTATTCCACATTGTTTTAGTCGAAGACCAAACTCGTAACTCAAATATTTATCTCCACGATCAGATCGCAGAAACTTTATTTTCTTGTTACAATGATTTTCCACTTCACTCTGAAATTCTTTGAACATTTCAACTATTTCAGACTTATGTTTCATCAAGTAGATATACCCATATCTGCTCAAATCATCCTGTGAAGGTCAGAAAATAACGATACTTGCCACGAGCATCAACACTCATTGGATCGCATACATCGGTATGTATTATTTCCAATAAGTCAAGTAGCTTGTTCCATTGTTCGGAGAGCGGAGTTTTAGTCATCTTGCCCAAAAGGCACGGTTCGCAAGCATCAAGTGATTCATAATCAAGTGATTCCAAAATCCCATCGGCATGGAGTTTCTTCATGTGCTTTACACCAATATGACCTAAGCGGCGATTGCCACAAATAAGTTGCACTATCATTATTAACTTTGCATCTTTTGGTTTCAATATTATGAATATGTGTATCACTACGATCGAGATCCAATGAACCATTTTCATTGGGTGTGTAACCATATAAGGTTTTATTCATGTAAGCAGAATAACAGTTTATTCTCTTACTTAAATGAATAACCGTATTGCAATAAACATGATCAAATCATATTCATGCTCAACGCAAACACCAAATAACATTTATTTAGGTTCAACACTAATCCCGAAAGTATAGGAGTGTGCGATGATGATCATATCAATCTTGAAACTACTTTCAACACACATCGTCACTTCACCCTTAACTAGTTTCATTTATACGCAACTCTGTTTGAGTTACTACTCTTAGCAACCTGAACCATTACCAAATACCGAGGGGTTGCTATAAACACTAGTAAAGTACACATCAATAACATGTATATCAAATATACCTTTGTTTACTTTGCCATCCTTCTTATCCACCAAATATTGAGGGCATTTCCGCTTCGGTGACCATTTCCTTTGCGATTGTAAGCACTCGGTTTCGTGCTTTGGTCCAGCTTGGAGCTTCTTGGCGGAGTGACAACTTGCTTATCTTTCCACTTGAAGTTCCTTTCTTTCCCTTTGCCCTTTTCTTGAAACTAGTGGTCTTGTCAATCATCAACACTTGATGCTCTTTCTTGATTTCTACATTAAATCGATTTCAATATCACGAAGAACTCGGGAATCATTTTCATCATCCCTAGCATACTATAGTTCATCACGAAGTTCTACTAACTTGGTGATGGTGACTAGAGAATTATGTCAATCACTATCTTATCCGGAAGATTAACTCCCACTTGATTCAAGCAATTGAAGTACCTGGACAATTTGAGCACATGCTCACTAGTTGAGCGATTCTCCTCCATCTTTTAGCTATAGAACTTGTTGAAGACTTCATATCTCTCAACTCGGTATTTGCTTGAAATATTAACTTCAACTCCCGAACATCTCATATGGTCCATGACGTTCAAAACGTCTTTGAAGTCCCGATTCTAAGCTGTTAAGCATGGTGCACTTAAACTATCAAGTAGTCATCATATTGAGCTAGCCAAGCGTTCATAACGCTTGCATCCGCTCTGCGCATAGGTCATCACCTAGCGGTGCATTAAGGACATAATTCTTACGTGCGCAATGAGGATAAACCTCCGATCACGGATCGAATCCGCATCATTGCTACTAACATTTTCAACACAATTTTCTCTAGGAACATATCAAAACAAACATATGAAAGCAACAATGCGAGCTATTGATCTACAACATAATTTGCAAAATACTACCAGGACTAAGTTCATGATAAATTTAAGTTCAATTAATCATATTACTTAAGAACTCCCACTTAGACAGACATCTCTCTAGTCATCTAAGTGATCACGCGATCCAAATCAACTAAACCATAACCGATCATCACGTGAGATGGAGTAGTTTTCAATGGTGAACATCTTATGTTGATCATATCTACTATATGATTCACGCTCGACCTTTTGGTCTCCGTGTTCCGAGGCCATATCTGCATATGCTAGGCTCGTCAAGTATAACCTGAGTATTCTGCGTGTGCAAAACTGGCTTGCACCCATTGTAGATGGACATAGAGCTTATCACACCCGATCATCACGTGGTGTCTGGGCACGACGAACTTTGGCAACGGTGCATACTCAGGGAGAACACTACTTGATAATTTCTTTCAGTGAGAGATCATCTTAAAATGCTACCGTCAATCAAAGCAAGATAAGATGCATAAAGGATAAACATCACATGCAATCAATATAAGTGATATGATATGGCCATCATCATCTTGTGCTTGTGATCTCCATCTCCGAAGCACCGTCGTGATCACCATCGTCACCGGCGCGACACCTTGATCTCCATCGTAGCATCGTTGTCGTTTACGCCATCTATTGCTTCTACGACTATCGCTACCGCTTAGTGATAAAGTAAAGCAATTACAGATGCGTTGCATTTCATACAATAAGCGACAACCATATGGCTCCAGCCGATTGCCGATAACCGGTTACAAAACATGATCATCTCATACAATAAAATATAACATCACGTCTTGACCATATCACATCACAACATGCCCTGCAAAAACAAGTTAGGCGTCCTCTACTTTGTTGTTGCAAATTTTACGTGGCTGCTACGGGCTTAAGCAAGAACCAATCTCACCCACGCATCAAAACCACAGCGATACTTCGTCAAATAGACTCCGTTTAACCTTCTCAAGGACGGGCGTAGCCACACTCAGTTCAACTAAAGTGAGAGAGACAGACACCCGCGGTCACCTTTAAGCACGAGTGCTCGTAGCGGTGAAACCAGTCTCGCGTAAGCGTCTGGCGTAATGTCGGTCCGGCCGCTTCATCTCACAATACCGCTGAACCAAAGTATGACATCTTTGGTAGGCATTATGACTTGTATCGTCCACAACTCACTTGTGTTCTACTCGTGCAAAACATCAAACCATAAAAACCTGGCTCGGATGCCTTTGTTGGGGAACGTAGTAATTTCAAAAATTTTCCCACGCACACGCAAGATCATGGTGATGCATAGCAACGAGAGGGAGAGTGTTGTCTCGTACCCTCGTGAGACCCGAAGCGAAGCGATCTGGCGTAGAGGAAGTAGTCGACGTTCTCCTCACGATCCAACCGATCCGGCGCCGTTACTCCGGCGCCTCCGAGTTCTTGACACACGTACAACTCGTGATGCTCCTCGGGCTCCGATCCAGCAGAGCTTGGGGAGAGAGTTCCGTCAAGACGACGGCGTGGTGACGATCTTGATGTTCTATCGACGCAGGCTTCGCCTAAGCACCGCCACGATATGACCGAGGTGGAATATGGTGGAGGGGGCACCGCACACGGCTAAGGAACGATCTCAAGGATCAACTTGTGTGTCCATGGGGTGCCCCTGCCCCGTATATAAAGGAGCAAGGGAGGGAGGAGGCGGCCTAGGTTTGGCGGCGCCAGGGGAGTCCTACTCCCACCGGAGTAGGATTCCCCTTTCCTAGTCCAACTAGGAGTCCTTCCATGTAGGGGAGTAGGAGAGAAGGAAGGGAAGAGAGAAGGAGAAGGAAGGAAGGCGCCCCTTCCCTAGTCCAATTCGGACTAGAGCAGGGAGGGCGCGCCACCTTTTGGCCCTTTCTCTCCTTTTCCCGTATGGCCCAATGAGGCCCAATACGAATTCCGTAACTCTCCGGTACTCGAAAAATACCGAATGACTCGGAACCTTTCCGAACTCCGAATATAGTCGTCCAATATATCGATCTTTACGTCTCGACCATTTCGAGACTCCTCGTCATGTCCCCGATCTCATCCGGGACTCGAACTCCTTCGGTACATCAAAACTCATAAACTCATAATATAAGCATCATCGAAACCTTAAGCGTGCGGACCCTACGGTTCGAGAACAATGTAGACATGACCGAGACCGTCTCGGTCAATAACCAATAGCGGACCTGGATGCCCATATTGGTTCCTACATATTCTACGAAGATCTTTATCGGTCGAGACCGCATAACAACATACGTTGTTCCTTTGTCATCGGTATGTTACTTACCCGAGATTCGATCGTCGGTATCCAATACCTAGTTCAATCTCGTTACGGCAAGTCTCTTTACTCGTTCCGTAATACATCATCTCGCAACTAACTCATTAGTTACAATGCTTGCAAGGCTTAAGTGATTTGCATTACCGAGAGGGCCCAGAGATACCTCTCCGAGCATTCGGAGTGACAAATCCTAATCTCGAAATCGCCAACCCAACATCGCCTTTGGAGACACCTGTAGTACTCCTTTATAATCACCCGATTCGTTGTGACGTTTGGTAGTACCAAAGTGTTCCTCCGCAAGCGGAGTTGCATAATCTCATAGTTATAGGAACATGTATAAGTCATGAAGGAAGCAATAGCAACATACTAAACGATCGTGTGCTAAGCTAACTGAATGGGTCATGTCAATCAGATCATTCAACTAATGATGTGACCTTGTTAATCAAATAACAACTCCTTGTTCATGGTTAGGAAACATAACCATCTTTGATTAACAAGCTAGTCAAGTAGAGGCATACTAGTGACACTCTGTTTGTCTATATATTCACACATGTATTATGTTTCCGGTTAATACAATTCTAGCATGAATAATAAACATTTATCATGATATGAGGAAATATATAATAACTTTATTATTGCCTCTAGGGCATATTTCCTTCAATGATCATGTGCTAAGAACAATTATGTAGGGTTGGGTTCGATGACTATGAGGATGATGATCGTATGACTTATTATTAATAACGAGTAGAAGTTGTATGATGATGCATGATTAGTAGGACTTGTTATTATATATGATGATGTATGATGCGAGCATGCATGAGTTATTATATCAACAGGTGAAATGAACATAGCAGTAGCGTTGGTAAACCAAGGACGAAGATATAAGAGAGGACACTTCTCTCTATTAGCTAGCTAATAACAACCTAAAAATAACCCCCAAACCCCTAAAGCAGCCACTTTTTTTAAAAAAAAGCATGGACTTTTGGTCCCGGTTGGTGCCACCAACCGCGACCAAAGGCCCCCCTGACTGAGCTCGGCGCACCGGCCACGTGGAGGCACATCTGTCCCAGTTCGTGTTTGAACCGGGACTAATGGGTGGAGGTATTAGTAACGACCCATTAGTCCCGGTTCATGAACCGGGACTAAAGGCCCTTACGAACCGGGACAAATGCCCCCTTTTCTACTAGTGGTGGGGTGAATATTCTCGTGTGTGCTTGTTTGCTTTATCACAAAGTAATTTTCATTTGCTGTTCTTAGTTGTTTTCTATCTTAGTTGTGGGTAGGAAATGCAAAATACCAAAAAAAATAGTTGTACCTACTACACCAATGGTTGAAGAACCACTCAAAATCTATCACACTCCTGAGATCATCTTCGATCCCTTTGTGCTCGTGTTGAAACCCCAACTAGCTTAGTTGAGGGCAAATCATTAGATGAGCATGCTTGTTATGCAACACCGTATATCTGAAAAAGGGAAACTTTTACTGGATCAAATTCATCGTTTGCAATGCTATGCTTGGAATTTATGCGAAATATATGATGTTACTTGTTGTTCTGAAAACCCTAAGAAACACCTCCCTACCAATGTGAGTTAGTGATAATGGAATCGCATCTTCGTATGCTAAGGGTGTTTATAATTACTATGATGTTCAACAAACTAAAGAATTTGTTGCTTTTAAGGGTGCTTATGAAATTGCTTCTTTGATTGAAAAGTATGATGCTACTCTCTACAAATCTGAAAATTTTGCCATACTTAAATATTGTTATGATAATTATGCTTCTAATGCCTATGTTAAACCATATATTGAGGACTCCTTTGATACGTCTCCGACGTATTTATAATTTTTGATTGCTCCATGCTACTTTATCTACTGTTTTGGACTATATTGGGCTTTATTTTCCACTTTTATATTACTTTTGGGACTAACCTATTAACCGGAGGCCCAGCCCAGAATTGCTATTTTTTTGGCCTTTTTTAGTATTTCGAAGAAACAGAATATCAAATGGAGTCCAAACGGAATGAAACCTTCGGGATCGTGATTTTCCAACCGAACGTGATCCAGGAGACTTGGACCCTACTCCAAGCAGTGCCCGAGGAGGTCACGAGGGTGGAGGGCACGCCCCCCTGGGCACGCCCCCTACCTCGTGGGCCGCTCGGAGCTCCACCACTGTACTCCTTCCTCCTATATATACCTACGTATCCCCGAACGATCAAAACAGGAGCCAAAAACCTAATTCCACCGCCGCAACCTTCTGTATCCACGAGATCCCATCTTGGGGCCTGTTCCGGAGCTCCGCTGGAGGGGGCATCTACCATGGAGGGCTTCTACATCATCACCATAGCCCCTCCAATGAAGTGTGAGTAGTTTACTTCAGACCTTCGGGTCCATAGCTAGTAGCTAGATGGCTTCTTCTCTCTTTTGGATCTCAATACAATGTTCTCCCTCTCTCGTGGAGATCTATTCAATGTAATCTTCTTTTTTGCGGTGTGTTTGTTGAGACCGATGAATTGTGGGTTTATGATCCAAGTATTATCTATGGAAAATATTTGATTCTTCTCTGAATTCTTTTATGTATGATTGAGTTATCTTTGCAAGTCTCTTGAATTATCCTTTTGGTTTGGCCAACTAGATTGGTAGTTCTTGCAATGGGAGAAGTGCTTAGGTTTGGGTTCAATCTTGCGGTGTCCTTACCAAAGTGATGAATAGGCTGCAAGGCACGTATTGTATTGTTGCCATCGAGGATAACAAGATGGGGTTTTTATCATATTGCATGAATTTATCCCTCTACATCATGTCATCTTGCTTACGGCGTTACTCTGTTTTTACTTAATACTCTAGATGCATGCTGGATAGCGGTCGATGAGTGGAGTAATAGTAGTAGATGCAGAATCGTTTCGATCTATTTGTCTCGGATGTGATGCCTATATACATGATCATTGCCTAGATATACTCATAACTATGCTCAATTATGTCAATTGCTCAACAGTAATTTGTTCACCCACCGTAGAATATCTATGCTCTTGAGAGAAGCCACTAGTGAAACCTATGGCTCCTGGGTCTATTCTCATCATATCAATCTCTATCACTTTATTTACTTGCTTTGTTTTTACTTTGCCTTTACTTTTTACTTTGCATATATCTATCAAAAATACCAAAAATATTATCTCTATAAGATCTCACTCTCGTAAGTGACCGTGAAGGGATTGACAACCCCTAAGAGTTGGTTGCGAGTTGCTATCCTTTTGTGTAGGTACAAGGGACTTGTGCGTGGTCTCCTACTGGATTGATACCTTGGTTCTCAAAAACTGAGTGAAATATACGCTACTTTGCTCCATCATCCTCTCCTCTTCGGGGAAATCCAAAGCAGTGCTCAAGAGGTAGCAAGAAGAATTTCTGGCGCCGTTGCCGGGGAGGCTCACGCAAGCAAGTCAACCATTCCAAGTACCCATCGCAATCCCTATCTCTTGCATTACATTATTTGCCATTTGCCTCTCGTTTTCCTCTCCCCCACTTCACCCTTGCCGTTTTATTCGCCCTCTCTTTC
The DNA here is from genome assembly GCA_021437245.1 of Aegilops speltoides. Classification (NCBI taxonomy): domain Eukaryota; kingdom Viridiplantae; phylum Streptophyta; class Magnoliopsida; order Poales; family Poaceae; genus Aegilops; species Aegilops speltoides. The sequence goes on from JAHHZJ010009885.1 coordinate 9,152, forward strand.
CCAATCTCCTCCTCTCTTTCCCGTTTTCCTTTTTCCCTTTGCCTTTCTGTTTGCTTGTGTGTTGGATTACTTGTTGCCATGGAGCAAGATAATACCAAATTGTGTGATTTCTCGAATACCAATAATAATGATTTCCTTAGTACTCCAATTGCTCCTCTTAATAATGATGAGTCTTGTGAAATCAATACCGCTTTGTTGAATCTTGTTATGAAAGATCAATTCGCCGGCCTTCCTAGTGAAGATGCCGCTACTCATCTAAACAATTTTGTTGATTTGTGTGATATGCAAAAGAAGAAAGATACGGATAACAATATTGTCAAATTGAAGTTATTTCCGTTTTCACTTAGAGATCGTGCAAAAGTTTGGTTTTCATCTTTGCCTAAAAATAGTATTGATTCTTGGAACAAGTGCAAAGATGCTTTTATCTCTAAGTATTTTACTCCCGCTAAGATTATCACTCTTAGGAACGATATCATGAATTTTAAACAACTTGATCATGAGCATGTTTCCCAATCTTGGGAAAGAATGAAATTAATGCTTCGCAATTGCCCTACTCATGGTTTGAATTTATGGATGATCATACAAAATTTTTATGCCGGATTGAATTTTGCTTATAGAAATCTTTTAGACTTGGCCGCGGGAGGCACTTTTATGGAAATTACGTTAGGGGATGCTACCAAATTGCTTGATAATATTATGGCTAATTATTCTCAATGGTACACCGAAAGATCTTCTAGTAAGAAAGTGCATGCCATAGAAGAAATCAATGTTTTGAGTGAAAAGATGGATGAACTTATGAAGATGTTTGCTCCTAAAAATACTCCTCTTGATCCCAATGATATGCCTTTATCTACTTTGCTTGAGAATAATAATGAATCTATGGATGTGAATTTTGTTGGTAGGAATAGTTTTGGAAACAATGCTTATAGAGGGAATTTTAATCCTAGGCCTTATCCTAGTAATCCTGCTAATAATTATGGAAATTCCTACAATAACTCTTATGGAAATTTTAATAAGATGCACTCTGAATTTGAGAGTAGTGTTAAAGAGTTTATGAATTCACAAAAGAATTTTAATGCTTTGCTTGAAGAGAAATTGCTTCAAGTTGATGATTTGGCTAGGAACGTTGATCGAATTTCTCTTGAAATTGATTCTTTAAAGCTTAGATCTATTCCTCCTAAGCATGATATCAATGAGTCTCTCAAAGCCATGAGAAATTTCCATTGATGAGTGCAAGGAAAGAACCGCTAGGATGCGTGCTTCCAAAGATGCCTATATTAAAGCGTGTTCTTCCAATTCTTATGAAAATCAAGATGAAGATCTAAAAGTTATTGATGTGTCCCCCATTAAATCTTTGTTTTGCAATATGAATCTTGATGAATCTGAAGATTATCTTCCTTTACCTAGAAGGCATTCTAAGAATTCAGAGTTTCTAGATCTTGATGATGAAATTGGTGAAAGTGGGATTGAAATAAATAAAAACCGTGACGTTGCTAAACCCACTATTTTGGATCTCAAGGAATTTAATTATGAAAATTGCTCTTTGATTGGTTGTATTTCCTTGTTGCAATCCGTACTAGATTCTCCTCATGCTTATAGTCAAAATAAGGCCTTTACCGAACATATTGTTGATGCTTTGATGCAATCTTATGAAGAAAAACTTGAGTTGAAAGTTTCTATCCCTAGAAAACTCTATGATGAGTGAACCTACTATTAAAATTAAAATTAAAGATTTTGAGTTTCATGCTTTGTGTGATTTGGGTGCTAGTGTCTCTACTATTCCCAAAACTTTATGTGATTTGCTAGATTTCCGTGATTTTGATGATTGCTCTCTAAACTTGCATCTTGCGGATTCCACTATTAAAAAAACCTATGGGAAGAATTAATGATGTTCTTATTGTTGCAAATAGGAATTATTTTTATCGTTCTTGATATAGATTGCAATCCTTCATGTCCTATTATTCTTGGTAGACCTTTCCTTAGAACGATTGGTGCAATTGTTGATATGAAGGAAGGGAATATTAGATTCCAATTTCCCTTAAAGAAGGGTATGGAACACTTCGCTAGAAAGAAAATAAAATTACCATATGAATCTATCATGAGAGCCACTTATGGATTGCCTACCAAAGATGGCAATACCTAGATCTATCCTTGCTTTTATGCCTTGCTAGGGGCGTTAAACGATAGCGCTTGTTGGGAGGCAACCCAATTTTATTTTGTGTTTTGTGTTTCTTTTGTTTTTGCTTCTGTTTAGGAATAAATAATGCATCTAGCTTCTGTTTGGATGTGGTTTTTGAAGGAAATATGCCCTAGAGGCAATAATAAAGTTATTATTTATTTCCTTATTTCATGATAAATGTTTATCATTCATGCTAGAATTGTATTAACCGGAAACATGATACATGTGTGAATGCATAGACAAACAGTATGTCACTAGTATGCCTCTACAAGACTAGCTTGTTAATCAAAGATGGTTATGTTTCCTAACCATGAACAAAGAGTTGTTATTTGATTAACTAGGTCACATCATTAGTAGAATGATCTGATTGACATGACCCATTCCACTAGCTTAGCACACGATCGTTTAGTATGTTGCTACTGCTTTTATCCATGACTTATACATGTTCCTGTAACTATGAGATTATGCAACTCCGTTTGCGGAGGAACACTTTGGTGCTACCAAACGTCACAACGAATCGGGTGATTATAAAGGAGTACTACAGGTGTCTCCAAAGGCGAGATGTTGGGTTGGCGTATTTCGAGATTAGGTTTTGTCACTCCGATTGTCGGAGAGGTATCTCTGGGCCCTCTCGGTAATACACATCACTTTGAAGCCTTGCAAGCATTACAACTAATGAGTTAGCTGTGAGATGATGTATTACGGAACGAGTAAAGAGACTTGCGTAACGAGATTGAACTAGGTATTGGATACCGACGATCGAATCTCGGGCAAGTAACATACCGATGACAAAGGGAACAACGATGTTGTTATGCGGTCCGACCGATAAAGATCTTCGTAGAATATGTAGGAACCAATATGGGCATCCAGGTCCGCTGTTGGTTATTGACCGGAGACGTGTCTCGGTCATGTCTACATTGTTCTCGAACCGTAGGGTCCGCACGCTTAAGGTTTCGATGGCGGTTATATTATGAGTTTATGTATTTTGATGTACGAAGAAGTTCGGAGTCGAGGATGTGATCACGGACATGACGAGGAGTCTCGAAATGGTCGAGACATAAAGATTGATATATTGGAAGCCTATATTTGGAGTTGGAATGGTTCCGAGTGAAATCGGATTTTTCTGGGAAAAACCGGGGTTACGGAACCCTCCGGAGGCTATTGGGCCTTAGTGGGCCTCGAGGGAGAAGAGGAGGGGCGGCCGGGGCAGGCAGCAAGGCCTCCCCTAGTCCGAATAGGACAAGGAGGGGGCGCCCTTCCCTCTTCCCCTTCGCCAATCCTACTCCAACTAGGAAGGGGGAGTCCTACTCGGTGGGAGTAGGACTCCTCCAGCGCCTCCCTTGGGCGGCCGCACCTCCCCCTCCCTCCTTTATATACGGGGCAGGGGGCACCCTAGGACACACAAGTTTGATCTACGGATCGTTCCTTAGCCGTGTGCGGTGCCCCTTCCACCATATTCCACCTCGGTCGTATCGTCATGAAGCTTAGGCGAAGCTCTGCGCGATAGAACATCAAGATCGCCACCACGCCGTCGTCGTGGAACTCTCCTCGACACTCGGCTGGATCGGAGTTCGAGGGACGTCATCGAGCTGTACGTGTGTCAAGAACTCGGGTGCGTCGAGTAACTTGGCGCGGGATCGGTCGGATCGCGAGGAGAACGTCGACTACTTCCTCTACGTTGTGATCGCTTCGCCGGTCTCACGAGGGTGCGTAGACAACACTCTCCCCTCGTTGCTATACATCACCATGATCTTGAGTGTGCGAGGAATTTTTTGAAATTACTCGTTCCCCAACAATGGCATCCGAGCCCAGGTTTTTACGGTTTGATGTTTTGCACGAGTAGAACACAAGTGAGTTGTGGGCGATACAAGTCATACTACCTACCAGCATGTCATCTTGGTTCAGCGGTATTGTGAGATGAAGCGGCCGGACCGACATTACAGCGACGCTTACGCGAGATCTGGTTTCACCGCCACGAGCACTCGTTGCTTAAAGGTATTGGCGGGTGTCTGTCTCTCTCACTTTAGTTGAACTGAGTGTGGCTCGCCGGTCCTTGAGAAGGTTAAACGGAGTCTATTTGACGAAGTATCGTTGTGGTTTTGATGCGTAGGTGAGATTGGTTCTTGCTTAAGCCCGTAGCAGCCACGTAAAATTTGCAACAACAAAGTAGAGGACGCCTAACTTGTTTTTGCGGGGCATGTTGTGATGTGATATGGTCAAGACGTGATGCTATATTTTATTGTATGAGATGATCATGTTTTGTAACCGGTTATCGCAATCGGCTGGAGCCATATGGTTGTCGCTTTATTGTATGCAATGCAATCGCCCTGTAATGCTTTACTTTATCACTAAACGGTAGCGATAGTCGTAGAAGCATAAGATTGACGAGACGACAACGATGCTACGATGGAGATCAAGGTGTCGCGCCGGTGACGATGGTGTTCATGGTGGTGCTGCAGAGATGGAGATCACGAAGCACAAGAATATGATGACCATATCATATCACTTATATTGATTTGCATGTGATGTTTATCTTTTATGCATCTTATCTTGCTTTGATTGACGGTAGCATTATAAGATGATCTCTCACTAAATTATCAAGAAGTGTTCTCCCGAGTATGCACCGTTGCCAAAGTTCGTCGTGCCCGCACACCACGTGATGATCGGTGTGATAAGCTCTCGTCCATCTACAATGGGTGCAAGCCAGTTTTGCACACGAGAATACTCGGGTTATACTTGACGAGCCTAGCATATGCAGATATGGCCTCGGAACACGGAGACCGAAAGGTCGGCGTGAATCATATAGTAGATATGATCAACATAAGATGTTCACCATTGAAAACTACTCCATTTCACGTGATGATCGGTTATGGTTTAGTTGATTTGGATCACGTGATCACTTAGATGACTAGAGGGATGTCTGTCTAAGTGGGAGTTCTTAAGTAATATGATTAATTGAACTTAAATTTATCATGAACTTAGTACCTGATAGTATCTTGCTTGTTTATGTTTGATTGTAGATAGATGGCTTGTGCTTTGTTGTTCCGTTGAATTTTAATGCGTTCCTTGAGAAAGCAAAGTTGAAAGATGATGGTAGCAATTACACGGATCGGGTCCGTAATCGAGGATTATCCTCATTGCTGCATGAAGAGTTACGTCTGGATGCACCGCTAGGTGCAGACTCTTCTTGAGAGCAACACCGGATGTTGTGAACGTCTGCGCGAGCAAAGTCGATGACTACTCTATAGTTCGATGTGCCATGCTTTACGGCTTAGAACGGGACTTCAACGACGTTTTGAACGTCATGGAGCATATGAGATGTTCCGGAGTTGAAGTTGATATTCCAATAGAATGCCCGGATTGAGAGATATGAAGTCTCCAATAAGTTCTATAGCTGCAAGATGGAGGAGAATAGTTACGTCGGTGAGCACATACTCAAAATGTCCGGGTATTACAATCACTTGACTCAACTGGGAGTTAATCTTCCGGATGATTGTGTCATTGATGAATTCTTCAATCACCGCCACCAAGCTACAAAGGCTTCGTGATGAACTATAATATGCAAGGGTTAGTAAAGACTATACCGAGCTCTTCGCAATGCTAAAGGCTGCGGAGGTAGAAATCAAGAAGGAGCATCAAGTGTTGATGGTCAATAAGACCACTAGTTTCAAGAAGAAAGGCAAAGGGAAGAAAAGGGAACTTCAAGAAGAACAACAAGCAAGTTCTGCTCAGAGAAGAAACCCAAGTCCGGACCTAAGCACAAATCGAGTGCTTCTCCGCAAGCGATAGTCCTTTGGAAGCGGAACTGCCCCAAGTATTTGGCGGATAAGAAGGATGGCAAGGTGAACAAAGGTATATGTGATATACATGTTATTGATGTGTACCTTACTAGAGCTCGCAGAGCACTGGTATTTGATATTGGTTCATTGCTAATATTTGCAACTCGAAGCAGGGACTACGGATTGCTTAACACCGCAAAGGACGAGGTGACGATGCGGCGTGGGAAATGGTTCCAAAGTCGATGTGATCGCGGTCGGCACGCTACTTCTACATCTACCTTCGGATTAGTTTTAGACCTAAATAATTGTTATTTGGTGCTGCGTTGAGCATGAACATTATATCTGGATCTTGTTTGATGCGAGACGGTTATTCATTTAAATCGAGAATAATGGTTGTTCTATTTATATGAGTAATATCTTTTATGGTCATGCACCCTTGAAGAGTGGTCTATTTTGATGAATCTCGATAGTAGTGATACACATATTCATAATATTGAAACCAAAAGATGCAGAGTTGATAATGATAGTGCAACTTATTTGTGGCACCGCCGTTTAGGTCATATCGGTGTAAAGCGCATGAAGAAACTCCATCTTGATGGACTTTTGGAGTCACTTGATTATGAATCACTTGGCACTTGCGAACCGTGCCTCATGGGCAAGATGACTAGAACCCGTTCTCGGTACTATGGAGAGAGCAACAGATTTGTTGGAAATCATACATCTTGATGTATGTGGTCCGATGAATGTTGAGGCTCGTGGCGGATATCGTTATTTTCTCACCTTCACAGATGATTTAAGCGATATGGGTATATCTACTTAATGAAACATAAGTCTGAAACATTTGAAAAGTTCAAAGAATTTCAGAGTGAAGTTGAAAATCATCGTAATAAGAAAATTAAATTTCTACGATCCGATCGTGGAGGTGAATATTTGAGTTCTGAGTTTGGTCTACATTTGAAACAATGCGGAATAGTTTCGCAACTCATGCCACCGGAACACCATAGCGTAATGGTGTGTCCGAACGTCAGAATCGTACTTTACTAGATATGGTGCGATCTATGATGTCTCTTACAGATTTACCGCTATCGTTTTGGGGTTATGCTCTAGAGGCGGCCGCATTCACACTGAATAGAACACCGTCGAAATCCGTTGAGACGACACCTTATGAACTGTGGTTTAGCAAGAAACCAAAGTTGTCGTTTCTTAAAGTTTGGGGATGCGATGCTTATGTGAAAAAGCTTTAACACGATAAGCTCGAACCCAAATCGGAGAAATGTGTCTTCATAGGATACCCAAAGGAGCAGTTGGGTACACCTTCTATCACAGATCCGAAGGCAAGACATTTGTTGCTAAGAATGGATCCTTTCTAGAGAAGGAGTTTCTCTCGAAAGAAGTGAGTGGGAGGAAAGTAGAACTTGATGAGGTAATTGTACCTTCTCCCTTACTTGAAAGTAGTTTGTCGCAGAAACGGTTTCGAGACATCTACACCAAGTAGTGAGGAAGTTGATGATGTTGATCATGAAACTTGAGATCAAGTTACTCAGAACCTCGTAGATCAACCAGAGTAAGATCCGCACTGAGTGGTACGGTAATCCTATTCGGAAATCATGCTACTAGATCATGATGAACCTACGAACTATGAAGAAGCGATGGTGAGCCCAGATTCATAAAATGGCTTGAAGCCATGAAATCGAGATGGGATCCATGTATGAAAACAAAGTATGGACTTTGGTTGACTTGCCCGAGGGTAGGCAAGCAATAGAAAACAAGTGGATCTTCAATAAGAAGACCGACACGACGGTAATATTATCGTCTACAAAGCTCGACTTGTCGCAAAGGGTTTTCGACAAGTTCAAGGGATTGACTACGATGAGACCTTCTCACCCGAAGCGATGCTTAAGTCTGTCCGAATCATGTTAGCAATTGCCGATTTTATGATTATGAAATTTGGCAAATGGATGTAAAGACCGCATTCTGAATGGATTTACGGAAGAAGAGTTGTATAGGATGCAACCGAAGGTTTTATCGATCCAAAGGAGCTAACAAAGTGTGCAAGCTCCAGCGATCCATTTATGGACTGGTGCAAGCATCTCGGAGTTGGAATAAACGCTTTGATAGTGTGATCAAAGCATTTGGGTTCATCTGAGACTTTTGGAGAAGCTTGTATTTACAAGAAAGTGAGTGGGAGCTCTGTAGCATTTACGATATTATATGTAGATGACATATTGCTGATCGGAAATGATATAGAATTTCTGGATAGCATAAAGGGATACTTGAATAAGAGTTTTTCAATGAAAGACCTATAGAGATAGATCAAGACGCTTAATTGGACTTTCACAGAGCACATACCTT
>JAHHZJ010009889.1:0-15074 GCA_021437245.1 Aegilops speltoides
TACATATTCTCTGAAGATCTTTGTCGGTCGGACCGCATAACAACATCGTTGTTCCCTTTGTCATCGGTATGTTACTTGCCGAGATTCGATCGTCGGTATCAATACCTAGTTCAATCTCGTTACCGGCAAGTCTCTTTACTTTCGTTCCGTAATACATCATCTCACAACTAACTCATTAGTTGTAGTGCTTACAAGGCTTAAGTGATGTGCATTACCGAGAGGGCCCGAGATACCTCTCCAGAGCAATCGGATGACAAAACCTAATCTCGAAATCGCCAACCCAACATTTGCCTTTGGAAACACTGTAGTACTCCTTTATAATCACCCGATTCACGTTGTGACGTTTGGTAGCACCAAAGTGTTCCTCCAGTTAGCAGGAGTTGCATAATCTCATAGTTACGGGAACATGTATATATGTCATGGATAAGCGGTAGCAACATACTAAGCGATCGTTGGCTAAGCTAAGGGAATGGGTCATGTCAATCAGATCATTCTACTAATGATGTGACCTCATTAATCAAATAACAACTCCTTGTTCATGGTTAGGAAACATAACCATCTTTGATTAACAAGCTAGTCTAGTAGAGGCATACTAGTGACATGTTGTTTTGTCTATGCATTCACACATGTATCATGTTTCCGGTTAATACAATTCTAGCATGAATGATAAACATTTATCATGAAATAAGGAAATAAATAATAACTTTATTATTGCCTCTAGGGCATATTTCCTTCAACTACTTGGTGTAGATGTCTCGAAGCCGATTTATGACGAACTACTTTCAAGTAAAGGAGAGGTACTTATACCTCATCAAGTTCTACTTTCCTCCTACTCGCTAACTGAGAGAAACTCCTTCTCTGAAAGGATCCATCTTAACCAACAGAATATCTTGCCTTGGATCTGTGATAGAAGGTGTACTTAACAATTTCCTTTGGGTATTCTATGAAGGCGCACTTCTCGATTTGGGTTCGAGCTTGCTCGAGGAATGAAACTTTTCACATAAGCATGCAGCCCAAAACTTTAAAGCGACAACTTAGGTTTCTTGCTAAACCTGAGTTCATATAATGTCGTCTCAGCAGAGTTTAGATGGTGCCCTTTTTAATGTGAATATGGTACTGTCTCTAATGCATGATCCCAAAAGCGATATTAGTAAATCGGTAAGAAACATCATAGATTGTACTATATCCAATAAGTCACGGTTATGATGTTCGGACACTTACCTACATAACGTTGTGGTTGTTCGGGTGGGCGTGAGTAATGAAACTATTCACATTGTTTAAAATTGAAGGCCAAAGCTCGTAACTCAAATATTATTACTTGTCTGCTGATCAAATCCTGAAACTATATTTTCTTATTCACGATGATTTTCACTTCCTCTTCTGATTCTTTGAACCTTTCAACTATTTCAGGACTTATGTTTCATCAAGTAGATATACCCATATCTTGTCAAATCATCTGTGAAGGTCAGAAAATACTTGATACCCACATGAGAGCCATAACACTCATTGGATCGCATACATCGGTATCTATTATTTCCAATAAATCGAGTTGCTTTCGCTCCATTTGTTCCGAAACTTAGTCTTAGTCATCTTGCCCATGAGGCATGGTTATGAGCATCAAGTGATTCATAATCAAGTGATTCCAAATTCCATCGATATGGAGTTTCTTCATCGCTTTACACCAATATGACCTAAGCGGCGATTGCTACAAATAAGTTGCACTATCATTATTAACTTTGCATCTTTTTGGTTTCAATATTATGAATATGTGTATCTTTCTGATCGAGATCCAATGAAACATTTTCATTGGGCGATGTAACCATATAAGGTTTTATTATTCATGTAAGCAGAGCAACAATTTATTCTCTTACTTAAATGAATTACGTTTTGCAATAAACACGATCAAATCATATTCATGCTCAACACCAAATAACATTTATTTGGGTTCACCTTTAATCCCGAAAGTATAGGGAATTGTGCTGGTGATGATCATATCAATCTTGAAACTATTTTTTCTTTTACATCGTCACTTCACCCTTAACTAGTTTACATGTTATTACGCAACTCCGTTTGATTTACTACTCTTGTAACTGAACCAGTACACAAATAGAGGGTGCTATAAACACTAATAAAAGCACACATCAAACACACATATCAAATATACCCTTTTTCCTTTTACATCCTTCTTATCCACCAAATATTTAGGGCAGTTCCGCTTCGGTGACCATTTCCGCTGCGATTATAAGCACTCAGTTTGGGGCTTTGGTTCAGCTTTGGGCTTCCGTAGGTAGATGACAACTTGCTTGTCAATCTGCTTGAAGTTCCTTTTCTTTCCTTGCTTGCCCTTTTCTTGAAACTAGTGATCTTGTCAACCATCAACACTTGATGCTCTTTCTTGATTTCTACCTTCGATGATTTCACATCACGAAGAGCTCGGGAATCATTTCGTCATCCCTTGCATACTATAGTTCATCACGAAGTTCTACTAACTTGGTGATGGTGACTAGAAGTTACATCCAATCACTATCTTATCTGGAAGATTAACTCCCACTTGATTCAAGGGATTGAAAGTACCCAGAGACAATCTGAGCACATGCTCACTAGTTGACGATTCTCCTCCATCTTTTAGCTATAGAACTTGTTGGAGACTTCATATAGCTCTCAACTCAATTATTTGCTTGAAATATTAACTTCAATTCCTGGAACATCTCATATGGTCCATGATGTTCAAAACATCTTTGAAGTCCGATTCTAAGCCATAAAGCATGGTGCACAAAACTATCAAGTAGTCATCATCTTGAGCTAATAGCGTTCATAACTTGTCATACTGCTCACTTGCAATAGGTGCGTCACCTAGCGATGCATTAAGGACATAATTCTTACGATATGACAATGAGGATAAACCTCGAGATCACGGATCAAATCCGCATCATTACTACTAACATTTTTCAACACAATTTTCTCTAGGAACATATCAAAATAAACATATGAAGCAACCAGCATGAGTTATTGATCTTACAACATAATTTGCAAAATACTACGGGACTAAGTTCATGATAAATTTAAGTTCAATTAATCATATTACTTAAGAACTCCCACTTAGAAAGACATCTCTCTAGTCATCTAAGTGATCACGTGATCCAAATCAACTAAACCATAACCGATCATCCGTGAAATGGAGTAGTTTTCAATGGTGAACATCTTATGTTGATCATATCTACTATATGATTCACGCTCGACCTTTAGGTCTCCGTGTTCGAGGCCATATCTCACTTTCTGCTAGGCTGGAGTCAAAGTATAACCCGAGTATTCTGCGTGTGCAAAACTGGCTTGCACCCGTTGTAGATGGACGTGAAACTTATCACACCCGATCATACACGTGGTATGCAGGCACGACGAACTTTGCTTAGCAGTGCATATACGGGAGAACACTTCTTGATAATTTAGTGAGAGATCATCTTATAATGCTACAAATCAATCAAAGCAAGATAAGATGCATAAAAGGATAAACATCACATGCAAATCAATATAAGTGATATGATATGGTCATCATCATCTTGTGCTTCGCGATCCCCATCTTGCGGCACCACCATGATCACCATCGTCAAGCGCGACACCTTGATCTCCATCGTAGCATCGTTGTCGTCTCGCCAAACTTAACCTTCTCGACTATCTCTCACGTTTAGTGATAAAGTAAAGCATTACGAGAAGCGATTACATTGCATACAATAGCGACAACCATATGGCTCCTGCCAGTTGCCGATAACCCGTTACAAAACATGATCATCTCATACAATAAAATATAGCATCACGTCTTGACCATATCACATCACAACATGCCTACTGCAAAAACAAGTTAGGCGTCCTCTACTTTGTTGTTGCAAATTTTTACGTAACTACTACGGGCTTAAGCAAGATCCGATCTCACCTCGCATCAAAACCACAGCGATACTTCGTCAAATAGACTCCGTTTTAACCTTCTCAAGGACGGGCGCATGCCTCGGTTCAACTAAAGTGAAGAGGCACCCACCCACGGTCACCTTTAAGCAGCGAGTGCTCGTGGCGGTGAAACGAGTCTCGGCGTAAGCGTCTGGCGTAATGTCGATGCTGGGCGCTTCATCTCTACAATACGGCCAGACAAAGTATGACATCTTTGGTAGGTAGTATGACTTATATGCGCCTGACTCACTTGTGTTCTTTTCGTGCAAAACATCAAACCATAGAAAAACCTAGGCTCGGATGCCCTTTGTTGGGGAGCGTAGTAATTTCAAAATTTCCCTCTGCCGCGAGATCATGGTGATGTATAGCAGCGGGAGGGAGTGTGTTGTCCGTACATACTCGTAGACTTGCGGCGGAAGCGATCTGGCGTAGAGAAAGTAGTCGTCGTTCTCTCCATGATCCGACCCGATCCGCGCCGTTACTCCGGCGCCCCGAGTTCTTGACACCGTACAGCTCGATGGCGTCCCTCGTACTCCGATCCAGCCGAGTGTCGAGGAGAGTTCGTCGACCTGAGCGGCGTGGTGGCGATCTTGATGTTCACAGTGGCGAACCGCTTAAGCCCATGACAGTATGACCGAGGTGGAATATGGTGGAGGGGGCACGCACTGCGGCTGAGGCGATCTAAAGATCAAACTTGTGTGTTCAAAAGGTGCCCCTGCCCCACATATATAAGGAGGGAGGGAGGAGGCCGGCCTGGCTGGCTGGCCTTGGGAGAGTCTACTCTCAGGAGTAGGACTCCCCCTTCTAGTTGGAATAGGATTGGGGAGGAAGAGGAGAGGCGCCCGCCCCCTCCTTGTCCTATGGGGCTGGGGGGAAGGCGTGTGACCACCTCAGGCGGCCCCTCCTCTTCTCCCTCGAGGCCCACCGGGCCCATTACCCCGGGGAGTTCCGGTAACCTCCGGTACTCCGACAAATTCCGTTTTGCAGGAACCATTCCGAACTCCAACATAGGCTTCAATATATCAATCTTTATGTCTCGACCATTTCGAGACTCCTCGTCATGTCATTGATCACATCAAGGACTCCGAACTTCTTGGTACATCAAAATACATAAACTCATAATAGCTAATCGCCGAAACCTTAAGGCGTCACGGACCCTACGGTTCGAGAACAATGTAGACATGACCTAGAACTATTCACGGTCAATAACCAACAGCGGGACTTGGATGCCCATATTGGTTCATACATTCTCTCGAAGATCTTTATCGGTCGGACCGCATAACAACATCGTTGTTCCCTTTGTCATCGGTATGTTACTTGCAGAGATTGATCGTTGGTATCCATACCTAGTTCAATCTAGTTACTGTGAGTCTCTTTACTAGATTCGTAATACATCATCTCACAACTAACTCATTGGTTGTTATGCTTCTAGAAAGCCCGGTGATGTGCATTCGAGGGGGCGGAGATACCTCTCCGAGCAATCGGAGTGACAAAACCTAATCTCGAAATCGCCAACCCAACATCTACCTTTGGAGACACTGTAGTACTCCTTTATAATCACCCGATTACGTTGTGACGTTTGGTAGCACCAAAGTGTTCCTCCGATGGCAGGGAGTTGCATAATCTCATAGTTCAGGAACATGTATATGTCATGGATAAAAGCGGTGCAACATACTAAGCGATCGTGTGTGCTAAGCTAATGGAATGGGTCATGTCAATCGAGATCATTCTACTAATGATGTGATTGTATTAATCAAATAACAACTCCTTGTTCATGGTGGAAACATAACCATCTTTGATTAACAAGCTAGTCTAGTAGAGGCATACTAGTGACATGTTGTTTTGTCTATGCATTCACACATGTATCATGTTTCGGTTAATACAATTCTAGCATGAATGATAAACATTTATCATGAAATAAGGAAATAAATAATAACTTTATTATTGCCTCTAGGGCATATTTCCTTCAATTACATCTTTCTTGGCGAGAATCCTCCAGTGACATCTTGGAGGCCATTCGCGCCAGCCCAGCTTGGAGATAATGAAGTGGCCCATGATGGGACATCTCTAGGCCCTACATTTTGCTGCTTCAAGAAAAGCGCACGAGGAGATCGGTGAAGGCTCGACCCCAGGTACCTTGCTTAGGAGGTGATGAAGCCCAAAAGCTGCTGCGATCGGCGTCGGTGCCAAGATGATGGTCTTGGAGCCGAAGAACTCTAGGAAGTCGAAGTCGCGAGGTGCTCGCATGGGAAGAGCCGAACCAGCGCTTAAAGTGAGGAAGAAGACCACGCGCTCCGTGCCCTCGAGCAGCGGCTCCTGCTCCACTCCCTGCGGCGGGCGCCACGGTGACCTCCGTCTCACGGCAGCGCACGGTGAGTGCGGAGATAAGCGATATTGTCCAAAGGTAGTATCGAGCCCATCCGCGAGCCAGCCCAGCCGATTGCCATCGGCGAAGCGAAGAAAGGAAGAAAAGAAGAACGGCGATGAAGCTCTACTCAAAGCAATGGGCGTGCGCCCGCGCGGCTTTTCGCCAAGCAGAAGGAACCCACGAAGAAGGAAGAGATGCTGGCGAGAATGGTTTCCGCCGATCCCCGCCCTAATTTATAACCCACGGTTCGAACGATGGGATCGTGGGATGCGTTGCTCGCCCTCCACTTTCCTGCGCAATAGCTGCGCTTGCGTCGCGTGTAATATGCTACCTTGAGAAATAGCCTTGACTTGCGGTGTGCATGATAAATCATGCGCGCATGGGCCAGAAGCGGCGTGACCACGAGCCCGCGTAACGTCATACTGTCATGTCACGCGCGTGGCCTACTCAATTACCTCTCCGGCTCCGGAGCACCATGTGGCGCGCTTCGTCTGAAGCCAAAAAGATTACCCCAAGATTGGCCCGGACTCCTTGGTTTTCGCCGCCTTTCTTTGGGAATCTCTGCGTGATCCGCAGCTTCGAGCTTCCGGCTTTTATAGTGGGTGTTGCGGACCCGGTGGTCACAAAATTTTCCTCCTGAGAGGGCGAACTTGAAGGCCTCCTGTTGGGGGGCGTAGTAATTTCAAAAATTTTCCCTTTGCCGCCAAGATCATGGTGATGCATAGCAGCGAGAGGAGAGTGTTGTCTACGTACCCTTGGAGCCGAAGCGGGCGCAATCACAGCGTAGAGGAAGTGGTAAATCACGTTCTCCTCGCGATCCGACCGATCCGGCGCCGTTACTCGGCGCCCAGATCTTGACACACGTACAGCTCGATGGCGTCCCTCGTACTCCGATCCAGCGAGTGTCGAGGGAGTTCGTCGGCTGCGGCAGGCGTGGTGGCGATCTTGATGTTCGTGAGCGAGCGCTCTAAGCTTGTGACGATATGACCGAGGTGGAATATGGTGGAAGGGGCACCGCACTGCGGCTGAGGCGATCAATGAGATCAAACTTGTGTGTTTATGGGGTGCCCCCTGCGATATATAAAGGAACAAGGGAGGGGCTGGCCGACTGACCATGGCGGCGAGGAGTCCTACTCCCTCAGGGAGTGAGATTCCCTCCCCAATCCTAGTTGGACTAGGACTTGTCAAGGGAAAGAGGGTGAAGAGGGAGAGAGGGGCGGCCCCTCTCCTAGTCCTAATAGGACTAGGGGAGAGGGGCGGCAGCGGCCAACCTAGGGCGGCCCCTTTCTCCTTTTCCCCTAAGGCCCACACTGGCCCATTAAGTACTCGGGAGGTTCCGTAACCTCCGGTACTTGATAAAATCCTTTCTCGGAACCATTAGAACTCCAAATATAGGCTTCCAATATATCAATCTTTATGTCTCGACCATTTCGAGACTCCTCGTCATGTCGTGATCACATCCAGGACTCGAACTCCTTGGTACATCAAAATACATAAACTCATAATATAACCGTCCTTCAGACCTTAAGCGTCACGCGGACCCTACGGTTCGAGAACAATGTGAACATGACCTAGAGACTATTCTCATTCGATAACCAATAAGCGGGACCTGGATGCCCATATTGGTTCCTACATATTCTCTGAAGATCTTTATCGGTTAGACCGCATAACAACATCGTTGTTCCCTTTGTCATCGGTATGT
Organism: Aegilops speltoides; assembly: GCA_021437245.1. NCBI lineage: Eukaryota > Viridiplantae > Streptophyta > Magnoliopsida > Poales > Poaceae > Aegilops > Aegilops speltoides. The sequence goes on from JAHHZJ010009889.1 coordinate 8,010, forward strand.
TACTTGCGAGATTGATCGTCGGTATCCAATACCTAGTTCAATCTCGTTACAAGCAAGAATCTCTTTACTCGATCCAGTAATACATCATCTCAACTAACTCATTAGTTGTAATGCTTGCAAGGCTTAAGTGATGTGCATTACGAGAGGGCCCGAAGATACCTCTCCAGGCAATCGGAGTGACAAATCCTAATCTCGAAATCGCCAACCCAACATACGCCTTTGGAGACACACTGTAGTACTCCTTTATAATCACCAGATTCGTTGTGACGTTTGGTAGTACCAAAGTGTTCCTCCGGTAAGCGGCAGAGTTGCATAATCTCATAGTTATAGGAACATGTATAAGTCATGGATAAAAGCAATAGCAACATACTAAGCGATCGTGTGCTAAGCTAATGGAATGGGTCATGTCAATCGAGATCATTCACTAATGATGTGACCTTGTTAATCAAATAACAACTCCTTGTTCATGGTTAGGAAACATAACCATCTTTGATTAACAAGCTAGTCAAATAGAGGCATACTAGTGACATATTGTTTGTCTATGTATTCACACATGTATTATGTTTAGGTTAATACAATTCTAGCATGAATAATAAACATTTATCATGATAAGGAAATAAATAATAACTTTATTATTGCCTCTAGGGCATATTTCCTTGATCTCCCACTTGCACTAGAGTCAATAATCTAGATCACATCACCATGTGATTAACATCGATAGTTCACATCATCATGTGATTAACACCCATAGTTCACATCGCCATGTATGACCAACACCCAAAGGGTTTACTAGATTCGATAATCTAGTTCACATCGCTATGTGATTAACACCCCAAAAGTACTAAGGTGTGATCATGTTTTGCTTGTGAGAGAAGTTTAGTCAGCGGTTGTCACATTCGAGCCGTATGTATTTTGCAAATTTCTATGTCTACAATGCTTTCTGCGGAGCTACTCTAGCTAATTGCTCCCACTTTCAATATGTATCTAGATCGAGACTTAGAGTCATCCAGATAGTGTCAAAACTTGCATCGGCGTAACCCTTCTGACGTGAACCTTTTGTCACTTCCATAATCGAAACATATCCTTATTCCACTAAGGATAATTTTTGACGCTGTCCGTTGATCTACTCCTAGATCACTATTGTACCTCCTTGCAGACTTCGATGCAGGGTATACAATAGATCTGGTACACTGACATGGCATATTTTATAGAACCTATGGCCAAGGCATGAGAATGACTTTCATTCTCTTTCTATCTTATCTGCTGGTTGGGTTTTGAGTCTTACTCAATTCACACCTTGTAACACGAGGCAAGAACTCTTTCTTTGACTGTTCCATTTTGAACTACTTCAAAATCTTGTCAAGTATGTACTCATTGAAAAAACTTATCAAGCATCTTGATCTATCTCTATAGATCTTGATGCTCAATATATGTGACTTCACCAAGGTCTTTCTTTGAAAAACTCCTTTTAAACACTCCTTTATGCTGCGAGAATAATTCTACATTATTTCCGATCTACAATATGTCATTCACATATACTTATCGAGAAATGCTTTATATGCTCCCTCACTTTCTTGTAAATCTGAGGCTTCTCCAAGTCTGCATAAACTATATGTTTTGATCAACTCATCAAAGCGTATATTTCCAACTCGAGATGCTTGCACCGGTCCATAGATGGATCATTGGAGCTTGCACACTTTGTTTAGCTCCTTTGGATCGAAAAAACCTTACGGTTGCATCATATCACAACTCTTCCTTGAGAAAACCATTCGGGAATGCGGTTTTTACATCCATTTGCCAAATTTCATAAATTGTGGCAATTGCTAACATGATTCGGACAGACTTAAGCATCGCTACAGTTGAGAAAATCTCATTGTAGTCAACATCTTGAACTTTGTCGAAAACCTTTTGCGACAAGTCGAGCTTTGTAGATAGTAACACTACTATCAGCGTCCGTCTTCCTCTTGAAGATCCATTTATTTTCTATGGTTTGCCGATCATCGGGCAAATCCATCAAAGATCCATACTTTGTTCTCATACATGGATCATATCTCCATTTCATGGCCTCAAACCATTTTGCGAATCTGGGCTCATCGCAGCTTCCTCATAGTTATTAGGTTCATCATGGTCTAGTAACATGACCTCCGAAGCAGGATTACCGTACCACTCAGGTGCGGATCTCACTCTGTTTTACCTCTGAGGTTCGGTAGTAACTTGATCACGAAGTTTATGATCATCATCATTGCTTCCTCACTAATTGGTGTAGGTGTCACAGAGAACAATTTACATGATGAACTACTTTCAATAAGGGAGAGATACAATTACCTCATCAAGTTCTACTTTCCTCCCACTCTTTCTTAGAAACTCCTTCTCTAGAAAGGATCCATCTTTAAGCAACGAATATCTTGCCTTGGATCTGTGATAGAAGGTGTACCAACAATTTCCTTTGGGTATTCTATGAAGATGCACTTCTCCGATTTGGGTTTGAGCTTATCAGGATGAAACTTTTTCACATAAACATCGCAGCCCCAAACTTTAGAAAGCGACAACTTTGGTTTCTTGCTAAACCACGATTCATATAGTGTCGTCTCAACGGATTTAGATGGTGCCCTATTTAGCGTGAATGCATTTGTCTCTAATGCATGATCCCAAAGCGATATTGAAATCATCGGTAAGAAACATCATAGATTGTACTATATCCAATAAAATGCTTGTTTCGATGTTTGGACACACCATTATGATGTGGTGTTCGGTGGCGTGAGCTGTGAAACTATTCCACATTGTTTTAATTGAAGACCAAACTTCGTAACTCAAATATTTGTCTCCGTGATCAGATCACGAAACTTTATTTTCTTGTTACGATGATTTTCCACTTCACTCTGAAATTCTTTGAACCTTTCAACTATTTCAGACTTATGTTTCATCAAGTAGATATACCCATATCTGCTCAAATCATCTGTGAAGGTCAGAAAATAACGATACTTGCCACGAGCATCAACACTCATTGGATCGCATACATCGGTATGTATTATTTCCAATAAGTCATTAGCTTGTTCCATTGTTCAGGAGAGCAGTTTTAGTCATCTTGCCCAAAAGGCACGGTTACGCATAGCATCAAGTGATTCATAATCAAGTGATTCCAAAATCCCATCGACATGGAGTTTCTTCATCGCTTTACATAATATGACCTAAGCGGCGATTACCACAAATAAGTTGCACTATCATTATTAACTTTGCATCTTTTGGTTTCAATATTATGAATATGTGTATCACTACGATCGAGATCCAATGAACCATTTTCATTGGGCGTGTAACCATATAAGGTTTTATTCATGTAAGCAGAACAACAGTTTATTCTCTTACTTAAATGAATAACCGTTTTGCAATAAACATGATCAAATCATATTCATGCTCGCGCATAAACACCAAATAACATTTATTTAGGTTCAACACTAATCCGAAAGTATAGGGGAGTGTGCGATGATGATCATATCAATCTTGAAACTACTTTCAACACACATCATCCTTCACCCTTAACTAGTTTACATTTGATACGCAACTCCGTTTGAGTTACTACTCTTAACAGCTGAACCGGTACCAAATACGAGGGTTGCTATAAACACTAGTAAAGCACATCAAACATGTATATCAAATATACCCTTTTTCACTTTGCCATCCTTCTTATCCACCAAATATTTAGGGCAGTTCCGTTTCGATGACCATTTCCTTTGCGATATAAGCACTGGGTTTGAACTTTGGTTCAGCTTTGGAGAAGCTATGCATTGGGAGTGACAACTTGTCAATCTACTTGAAGTTCCCCCCTTCTTTCCTTTGCCCTTTTCTTGCGACTAGTGATCTTATCGACCATCAGCTTACTTGATGTTCTTTCTTGATTTCTACCTTCCGTCGATTTCAACATCAGCGAAGAGCTAAGAATCATTTTTGGCCATCCCTTGCATACTATAGTTCATCACGAAGTTCTACTAACTTGGTGATGGTGACTAGAAGATTACATCGATCACTATCTTATCTGGAAGATTAACTCCCACTTGATTCAAGCGATTGAAGTACCGAACGATAAAGGCATGCTCACTAGTTGACGATTCTCCTCCATCTTTTAGCTATAGAACTTGTTGGAGACTTCATATCTCTCCTCAATTTGCTTGAAATATTAACTTCAATCTCTGGAACATCTCATATGGTCCATGATGTTCAAAACATCTTTGAAGTCGATTCTAAGCCATAAAGCATGGTGCACAAACTATCAAGTAGTCATCATATTGAGCTAGACGTTCATGCGCGTTTGCATCGCTCTCTCTATGATGCATCACCTAGCGGTGCATTAAGGACATAATTCTTAATAGCAATGAGGATAAACCTCCGATCCGGATCGAATCCGCATCATTGCTACTAACATTTTCAACACAATTTTCTCTAGGAACATATCAAAACAAACATATAAGAAAGCAATAGCGAGCTATTGATCTACAACATAATTTGCAAAATACTACGGGACTAAGTTCATGATAAATTTAAGTTCAATTAATCATATTGCTTAGAACTCACTTAGATAGACATCTCTCTAGTCATCTAAGTGATCCGCGTGATCAAATCAACTAAACCATAACCGATCATCACGTGAGATGGAGTAGTTTTCAATGGTGAACATCTTATGTTGATCATATCTACTATATGATTCACGCTTGACCTTTCGGTCTCCGTGTTAGAGGCCATATCTGCATATGCTAGGCTCGTCAAGTATAACCTAAGTATTCTGCGTGTGCAAAAGCTGCTTGCACCCGTTGTAGATGGACGTAGAAGCTTATCACACCCGATCATCACGTGGTGTGCGGGCACGACGAACTTTGGCAGCGGTGCATACTCGGGAGAACACTTCTTGATAATTTAGTGAGAGATCATCTTATAATGCTACCGTCGATCAAAGCAAGATAAGATGCATAAAGGATAAACATCACATGCAATCAATATAAGTGATATGATATGGTCATCATCATCTTGTGCTTGTGATCTCCATCTCGGCTTACCATCATGATCACCATCGTCACCGGCGCGACACCTTGATCTCCATCGTAGCATCGTTGTCGTCTCGCGTCCCTATTGCTTCTCGACTATCGCTACAGCTTAGTGATAAAGTAAAAGCAATTACAGAGCGTTGCATTTCATACAATAAGCGACAACCATATGGCTCCGCGATTGCCGATAACCCGGTTACAAAACATGATCATCTCATACAATAAAATATAGCATCACGTCTTGACCATATCACATCACAACATGCCTGCAAAAACAAGTTAGGCGTCCTCTACTTTGTTGTTGCAAATTTTACGTGGCTACTGCGGGCTTAAGCAAGAACAAATCTCACCTACGCATCAAAACCACAGCGATACTTCGTCAAATAGACTCCGTTTAACCTTCTCAAGGACCGGGCGTATACCACCGATTCAACTAAAGTGAGAGAGCGGACACACTTGGTCACCTTTAAGCAATGAGTGCTCGTGGCGGTGAAACCGGTCTCAGCGTAAGCGTCTGCGTAATGTGTCGGTCCGGGCGCCTCATCTCTACAATACCGCTGAACCAAAGTATGACATCTTGGTAGGTAGTATGACTTGTATACGCCCACAACTCACTTGTGTTCTACTGCGTGCAAAACATCAAACCATAAAAACCTAGGCTCGGATGCCCTTTGTTGGGGAGCGTAGTAATTTCAAAATTTCCCTCACGCTACGCGAGATCATGGTGATGCATAGCGAGCGAGGAGAGTGTTGTCTACATGCCCTCGTAGACGAGCGGAAGCGATCTGCGCGTAGAGGAAGTAGTAAATGCGTTCTCCTCGCGATCCGACCGATCCGGCGCCGTTACTCCAGCCCAGGTTCTTGACACCGTCTGCTCGATGGCGTCCCTCGTACTCGATCCAGGCGGTGTCGAGGAGAGTTCGTCGGCCTGCGGGCGTGGTGGCGATCTTGATGTTCTCAAGCGCTGAGCTTACCTTAAGCTTGACGATATATGACGAGGTGGAATATGGTGGAAGGGGCACCGCTGCGGCTAAGGAACGATCCGTAGATCAAACTTGTGTGTCTGCAGACTTTGCCCTTCCCGTATATAAAGGAGCAAGGGAGGGGGCTGGACCCTGAAGCCCTTGGCGGAGCCAGAGTCCTACTCCCTCCGGGAGTAGGTTCCTCCCCAATCCTAGTTGGACTAGGACTTGTCAAGGGAAAAGAGGGAAGAGGGAGAGAGGGGTGGCCACCTCTCTGGTCCTAATAGGACTAGGGGAGAGGGAAGCGTGGCCAGCCTAGGGCTGCCTTTCTCTCCTTTCCCTAAGGCCCTATGGCCCATTAAGTCCGGGGGGTTCCGTAACCTCCGGTGCCCGGTAAATTCCGATTTCACTCGGAACCATTCGAACTCCAAATATAGGCTTCAATATATCAATCTTTATGTCTCGACCATTTCGAGACTCCTCGTCATATCCGTGATCACATCGAGGACTCGAACTTCTTCGGTACATCAAAATACATAAACTCATAATATAACATCGTCATGAAACCTTAAAGCGTGCGGACCCTACGGTTCGAGAACAATGTAGACATGACCTAGACCGTCTCCGGTCGATAACCAATAAGCGGGACACTGGATGCCCATATTGGTTCCTACATATTCTCTGAAGATCTTTATCGGTCAGGACCGCATAACAACATCGTTGTTCCCTTTGTCATCGGTATGTTACTTGCAGAGATTCGATCGTCGGTATCAATACCTAGTTCAATCTCGTTACCGTAGCAAGTCTCTTTACTCGTTCCGTAATACATCATCTCACAACTAACTCATTAGTTGTAATGCTTACAAGGCTTAAGTGATGTGCATTACCGAGAGGGCCGAAGATACCTCTCAGAGCAATCGGATGACAAAACCTAATCTCGAAATCGCCAACCCAACATACGCCTTTGGAGACACTGTAGTACTCCTTTATAATCACCCGATTCGTTGTGGCGTTTGGTAGCACCAAAGTGTTCCTCACGCAGCGGGGAGTTGCATAATCTCAAATAGGTT
>JAHHZJ010009890.1:0-13695 GCA_021437245.1 Aegilops speltoides
CAACATGCATAAGTTTGGATGTGTGCACAGGACATTAGAGGATTCCAAGATATTTAGCTCACACCATAACTTGCAAAACCTTTTCTCATCCAAGGGCTTTGTGAAGATATCGCGATTGCTCTTGGTGTTGGCGTGAATGATATCGATATCTTTCTTCATGACATGATCTCTAAAAGTGATGGCGAATTTCAATGTGCTTTGTCTTGAGCTGGTGGATTGTTGGCTATCTTGATGGCACTTTCGTTGTCGCGAAGAAGTACTTGTTTGGTTGATGCCATAGTCCTTGAGAGTTTGCTTCATCCATAGAAGTGAAACGAGGATCGCAGACAATGTATTGATTCAGCGGTTGAAGTGATACCAGTTACTCTTCTTTGAAGACCAACGACAAGTGATCGACCAAGAAAATGACATGTGCGATGTAGACTTGCGATCCACCTTGTCACCAGCATAATCAGCATCCAGAATCCAACCAAATCAAATTTTGAGCCCTTGGGATACCATAATCCGAGTGTTGGGGTGTAAGCCAAATATCGAAGAATTAGCTTCACTGCTAAGTGATGCGATTCCTTTAGTGCCGCTTGGAATCGAGCACACATGCAAACACTAAGCATAATATCGGCCTAGATGCACATAGATAAAGTAAAGAACCAATCATGGAGCCGGTATACCTTTTGATCGAACTCTTTACCATTGTGTCGGGACCAAGATGGTGTTTGGTGGCATTGGCGTCTGTAGCCTTTGCGTCTTCCATTCCAAACTTCTTGGACAATCTTTGAGGTATTTTCTTGAGATATGAAGATGCCATTTCTTTCTTGTGAATTTGAAGACCAAGGAAGAACTTCAGCTCACCCATCATGGACATTTGATATTGCTCTTGCATCATGTACCCAAACTCATCACTATACTTTTGGTTGGTGCGTAGGAGATTATGTCATCCACATATATTTGGCACACAAGCAGTTCACCATCATATGTCTTGTGAAGAGTGTGGGATCGAGGATCTGGTTTGAAGCCTTTGCTCTTGAAGTCTTTGATTGTATCATACCATGCCGAGGCTTGTTTGAGGCCATCTGATTGCTTTGTTTAGCTTGTACACCATATCGGGATGTTTTGGATCTTCAAAGCCGGTGGTTGGCGACATATACTTCTTCTTCAATCTTGCCATTGAAATGCACTCTTCACATCCATTTGATATAGCAAGATGTTGTGATGATTAGCGTGGCTAGAAGTATCGAATAGCTTCAAGCCTAGCAGAACAAATGTTTCATCAAGTCAATTCCTTCAACTTGAGTATATCCTTGAGCCACAAGGCGTGCTTTGTTTCGCGACTTGACCATGCTCATCTTGCTTGTTTCGATATATCCATTTTGTTCCAATAATGTTATGCTTGCGAGGTCGAGTTCCGACAAGTTCCCAAACATTATTCAGCTTGACTGTGAAGTTCTTCTTGCATGGCTTGAATCCATTCGGGTTCCATAAAAGCGAAACTTTCTTGGGTTACGATATTGACACAAATGAAAAGTGCCGAAGTTTGCTAGCGTGTTGCTCTTGACGAGTGAGTGGACGAGTGCATTGATGCTATCAATTATCTTCTTATTTGAACTTCATTTGCAACACGAGGATGACGGGACAAGACTTTGCTCTTTGCGATCATTGGGAGGATTGTCTTGGTCGAGCATTGTCTTGAGTTGATTTGGTGCTGAGATGATAAGTTCCTCTTGTGTGCTTGAAGGCATGATTTCACAGTTCCCATCATCTTGATAGATTCCTTGGAAGCTTCATCTAGTGTACTTGGCAGTAGTTCTCTTTGTGAACCATTGGTTTCATCAAATTTCACATCCACATTTCGACGATTTTGTAGAGATAGAGGTTGAAGACTCTGTAGGAGTGTGAATCCTTTCCATAGCCAAGCATGAAGCCTTCGTGAGCCTTAGGTGCAAATTTTGACTTGTGATGGGGATCCTTGATCCAGCATCTAGCTCCAAATACTCGAAATGGCGTTTGGCTTCTTGCGTGAGGAGCTCATAGGATGTTTTGTTGAAGCTTATGGATGTAACCGGTTGATGATGTGATGTATCAAGGCGGAACTTTCTTGGTGTCTTGTATTCATCTAGCATTGTTGAGCCATCTCAATGAGGTTTGTTTTTGCTCAAGATGCCATTTCTTTGAGGTGTGTATGGGCGGAGAACTCATGAGTGATTCCCATTGTATCGGATAAAGATCAAGTCCGGTGTTCTTGAATTGATTGCCATTGTCACTTGATATGCTGATCTTCATGCCATAATTGTTCATTGCTCGATTGGCGAGCGCTGAAGACATCTTGCACTTTTTGTAAAATTATATGAACCCATGTGTATCTTGAGTAGTCATCAACAATGATGAAGCCATAGAGACAGAGCGTTGTTGTGAGGTGGAGTAGTGAGTAGGTCCAAATAAGTCCATGTTAACAGCTCGAAGGGTTGAGATGTTGTCATGATTGTCTTGAGGGTGCTTTGCCCTTGTCATCTTTCGGACTTCAGGCACCACAGATGATCCTTCTTGAACTTGACATCCTCGATGCCAATGACATGCTTCTTCTTGACGAGTGAGTGTAAGTTCCTCATGCGGCATGTCCTAGCCGATGCGAGCCAGCATTCGAAGCTTTTGTGAGAAGACATATGGCAAGGTGGACCTCAGAAATCTACCATGTATAGATCATCTTTTGATACCCTTCAAAGACTAGAGATTTGTCGATTCCATTAGTACAAGGCAGCGATATTTTCCAAATACACAATCATGTTCAAGTCACAAAGCATTGAGGCAGACATTAAGTTGAAACCAAGGATTGACAAGCATCACTTATCCATGTGTTGATCCTTTGAGATTGCAACTCTACCTAGACCCAATACCTTGCTTTTACCGATTAATCGCAAATGTGATGTGACTCTTGTCGGATGGGCGTAAGGTTGAGTCCATGAAAGACTTGATCACCGTCATATGATTTGTGCATCCGTCCATAATCCATTGAAGCTTTTGGTGATGTACCCTCTGATGCGATTAGGAGGATAGGCTTCACATGAGTGTTGTGAAGCATAAGCATTTGACACATATAAGGAATTCACACTTATATCAAAGTTAGGACATATAGTATGGTGATAAGCGATTAGATGTGAAGTATATAAATGACATTTTATCATGCATCCTTAATTGTTTTAGGTCCCCGACAATAGTATCGGACGCCATTGATTCTTTGGTGGAGACCGTTTCGTAAAAGAGTTAGTTCTTCTTTGCCACCCACATCTTGAGGGTGGCTTAGAACAATGAGTCTAAGTGCAACATCGAGAATTTTGGCTTTGAAGCCCTAGCAAATAGCCTTGCGGAGATGAATGATACTCATATGAATAAGCGAGAAAAGTTCTTAGTCCTATGAACATAAGCGGTTTGAAGATACTGCGCTCATATTCATAAGTCGAGCATGATTTCCCTGCAAAACATTGGCGTTAGGGTGACTCAAGTGAGTCATGTATCTATATAAACCTTTGGGCCAAATGAAGCTATAGGTGCAGTGTGCCGGTATCAAAACGCGGATCTCGGGTAGGGGTCCCGAGCTGTGCGTCTAAGCGGATGGTAACGAGGAGACAAGGGACATGATGTTTTACCAGGTTCGGGCCCTCTCGATGGAGGTAAAACCCTACTCTGCTTGATTGATATTGATGATATGGGTAGTACAAGAGTGGATCTACCACGAGATCAAGGAGGCTAAACCTAGAAGCTAGCCTATGGTATGATTGTTGTAATGGTTGTTAGTCCTCGGACTAAAACCCTCCGATTTATATAGACAGGGGAGGGCTAGGGTTACAGAGTAGGTTACAATGGTAGGAGATCTACATATCCGTGTCGCCACTTGCCTTCCGCCAAGGAAAGTCCCATCAGGACCGGGACAAAGTCTTCAATCTTGTATTTTCATAGTCTTGGAGTCCGGTGGCGATGATAGTCCGGTGTCGAACACCCCTAGTCGGGACTCCCTCGGTAGCCCTGAACTAGGCTTCAATGCGATGAGTCCGTGCGCATAATGTTCGGCATTGCAAGCGGGTTCCTCCTCGAATAATTCATAGAAGATTGTGAAAACCAGGATAGTGTCAAACTCTGCAAGTAATTTCCACATTCCACCGTAGAGAATAATATGTACAGGATCAATCTGGCGGCGTATTTAGGTAGCCTGACGTCAAGCCACTTCAAGCCTTTACTTGAATTGTTTTTTATTATACCACCTCGGTAGCGTTTAGCGGCGGTTTCCTTAACGCGTCTTTGTCTAGCGAGATCATGTTCCCCTTATTCCGGGATTCCCATCAATATGGGCGTGGGTAACCCAACGCGCCATTGATGGTGGCGGCAGGAGATAGCGAGTTTTACTAGGCGATGGGGCGTATAGTCTTCATCCGCCCATATATAAGGGATAAGGATCCACCCTTTTTACCTCGCCTTCTTCCTCCTTTGCTTTTCCATCTCTGCGCTTTTCGAGCTCCAGCGCCCAAGTCCGCACATCTCGTCTCGACCTTCTCCGACCATGTCGGGCGGGGAGCAAATAGTTGGCCTCCTCCGTTCACGGAGAGCAGCGTCGAAAAACTCTGCGCCGGATATCATCCGCGACATCGCGCCGGCTGCCCGACAAGGGCAGCTCATCCCCCCAGGCCCCATGAGAGTGTCGTGTTCCTTCCCCACTTCCTCCATGGATGGGCTTTCCACTTCACCCCTTTGTTAGGGGCTCATGTTCTACTACGGCTGGATTTCCACGATCTGGCGCGAACTTCATCCTCGAACATCTCGGCGTTTATCGTGCGTGTGCGAAACCTTCCTCTGCATCAGCGCCACTTGACTTGTGGCTCAAGACCTTCAATGTCAAGGCGAAGGTGGTGAAGGGCACTCAAGCGAGTCTTGGGCGCCATGTTGGGCAAGATGCCCAGCGTCATCTGATCGAAGGGCCTTTGTGGAGTCCGTCAAGGGGTGGCAATCGGGGTGGTTCTACATCACCGAGCCACACGACCCTAAGTGGGCGGCCGGCCCCGAGTTGAGATCCGGTATCCCTATGCAGCTCACCTCCTGGAAGATAAGGGGCTTGCTATGGGGTGGATTCGGAGGGCAGCGGACTCAAGCACCTGTATCCGAGTTGCTTGAACAAAGCTCGGGCTTGTCAATGTGGTCAAGTCATGCTCATCACGCCCAGTTCTCCCCTCCAAAGCGGGCATTTAAAATGTGGGAGTTCAATAAACCGGACCTGCACACGGGCATGGCGGGCTCTTGCGACCACGACGTCTGGCGCTGAGAGGTCTTTGTTCAAAGAAGCGTTGAAGCTCCGCATCCGCCCTTGAAGATCGTGGATTCGCTTTCATGGCGTCAGGTGGCGAGGTAAGTGATTCTACCCTTTATGGGACACTTGTTTTAATAGTTTGACCCTCAGCGGGTTTCAATCTCCCTTTTCCTTTGGCAGGAATTGGATGAAGAAGGCCGCGAGATCATCTGCCCGGCTCCCATGCCGAAAAACCAGTGAAGCGCCCTTAAAATCTGGGCTGCTGGTTCCGACACCGCATGTGGTGCATGGGAGAAACCAAGAAGGAGGCCACGGGTTTTCGAAAGAGTTCCCGTTTGAATCTAAAGCGACTAACTCGAGACTCCTCCCCGCAGGCGAGGAGGAGAAGAGGACTCTCTCCGAGGGGAAGGAGAAAGGAAGAGGAAGGCTTCCCCAGCAGAGGGGAGAAAGGAATCAAGATGGGAAGGACTATTCCCCGGACCTCTGCCAATACCAATGATATTGGTGACGAAGATAATCCCCTCAAGGGCCAGACCTCCGGCAAGATCATAAGTATCCGGATTCCTGAATAATTTGTAATTTCTTTTTGTGTCACATAGTGTCCTTCTATCACTTTTACTGCTTGCATGCGGTCCGGCCGATGATGATCTCCCTTCATCAAGCGGGTCGTTGCTCAAATGGGATGTGGATTCCATCGACCGCCTCCACCCCTCGCGGCTGAGGGCGAGAGTGAGATCAGGAAGGACCCCATCGAAGGAGGCTCGGGAGGCCCCTAAAGGCGACCTCCGGACTTCTTGCCGGACTCCGCGGAACCTTGATGGTTGGGGAGTCAGTGCAATGCCTACTTACATGAAGGGCAAGACCCGTGAACAGCCAAGCAGCCCCGTCCAAGCCCAGTAGCCAGACAACTTGATAGAAGCTCAAAGGCGCTTCCATCGAGGAAAACAGCTTTCTCATGAGGTGCGGTGATTGAAAGGATTCATAGCCAAGGCCAGGCTGACGAAAGCCTGCGGTAGCCTTCTAACAGGCTTTGAGGTGAGAGTTAAAAATATGCAATATAATACCGCATAGACGGTAACCACGATGCTCGATTCGGTGTTGGAAAGAAAAAGCGGTGAGGATCTAAAAAGATATCTCTGAGGTTGCTAAAAATTATGTCAATATGGGTTTCACAATTTTGGCTGGCTGACCTCTGCCCGCCTTGTTGTGGGCTCGGTGCTTTGAAGCCTGGACCTCGGCGGTCCCAGGAAACAGAGCTTCGGCCGTGCCAAGACATTCGAGGACAAAGAAGGTGAGTAACACCACTTTGAATAGTTACCTTCTGAGAAAAGGATTTAGGTTGCAATAAAAATAACAAGGATAGCGTGGAGTGCTGCAGGAGCCATGAGGCAGGGTGTAACAACAGAAGGAGGCTGTGTCTGTGGCGAGCATAATCGTGGCCTTGAGCAAGTGAAGCGCGAGAGAAAGCGGAGGGCGCGGAGTGGCGGAGGTGCGGCAAGAGCTCTAGGCTCATGGAAAAGCATGAGAGTTTGGAAGCGCGAACTCAAAGACTTCGAGAGTCAGGCTTGCCTCGGCTCTCGAAAGTATAAAACCGCCAAGGCCGAGGTCCATAAGGCCCTCAGGGAGATTGAGTTAGTGAAGAAAATAAGCGGTGGGTAAGGCATTTTTCATGCAAAGCAAGCATGTTAATGTAAACTTCTGATACTTACCCGAATTGAGCTCTCCGAGGCGTTTGCAGATTTGCCTCGCAGCGTGTCGATCGACGCCGCATTCTACCAGAGCTGAGGAGGAGCTCAGCGGAGAAGGTCTTCTGGTCTCGATCTGTTGAGGCGGCCATCAGTGCCCCTAGCGACCAGGTGAAGCGGTGGTCGAGCTCCTAAGGTAGCCAGAAGCAGGCCATGAAGGGCCTCATAGTCGAAATTGTGGCACGGAGAGGCCATGCACAGGGAGCTTCGCCGACCTCGTCTGTGGCTGGTGGATGCGTGCCCTGGGTGGAGAGTCATCAAAGCGCTCCACCTTGTATTGAAGGTGCTTTCGTCGGGCCCTTGCCAGCGCAAAAGTGCATTGGGGCGAGGCTGGATGCGAGAGGCTTATCAGCGATCGCGCCCTTGGTAGTCAAGAGTATCGTCGCCGAGATGTACTATAAGACTGTCTGAAGGGTGCCCATAAGATTGCGGATGAGTGCCCAGAGATGTAATTATTGAGTAAACTTCGCAATGTGTTATCACAGCGTGCGCTGAAAACTTTGTTCATATCGCTAATCAGCAACAATTTAAAAATATTACCATACATGCGGCCGTTTATAAAATCGAGAGATGGCAAATGCATTAAGCTTCAGCCCCCATGCCACGAGTCTTTGGGGTGTTCGGGATAAACTTGAGCACTCTTGTTCCCATTTTGGGTCCATCTAGGGAGGCACTCAACAAGCGAACAAAGGCAACACGGACTTATAATGCTTGAACACTCTCACTTAGCCATAGAATTCTATAATTTTAAATTTGGTGAAGCCCCTAGTATTCGGAAGACGAGTTAAAGGCGCTATCACGCCTTGGCGGACATTATCCGGTTCTTCGCTCGAGCGGCATAAGTCTTTAGGGACTCGAAAGACCTCTCGAACAGCGACCAGATCTCTCGCCTTATCATGCCGATCGGTTTAGCTTTCTCCTTTGGCTCGCCCAGCTCAGCAGGGCGCCAATCGCGGTGGTTCTCCTAGTGCTACCTTAGCCAAGCGAGGCGGGCGTAAGGTACCAAAACATGGGGCAGGCAAACCCAACTATTGACCCAAGACATGATTGAGCCGATTCATATAATGCTATAAGTTGAGGTGCCGCACTTGTGAAAGTGTTGGACTTATCACACCATAATCTGAGGAACATAAGCCCCTGGTGTATTGGCGTACCAAAATATCTGGTGCAAGATGTCATTAATGAACATATATGTAAAGTAATGCAATTATAGGCAAAAAAGTGCTGCATTATTTATTCAAGGAATTCTGCTATGAGTGCGGAATGATACAAATAGTCTTGATAAGCAAGGGTTGGACTAATTAAACATGTCCCCTCGAGGGTGGGCTGCTGATTGGTGTATATAATCAAATTTAATGCTCGTAATGGAGACCACACAGTGTTAAATGCAACCTTTTTCCCTTCACAGGCTGTTGCATCGTGAGTTCGGCGGGTTACATGCCAGACAGAACCTCAGTGAGCGGAGTCTGTGTATAAAAAGAAGGAAAATAAAAAATAAAAAAGCGACACACTTGGGGCCCTGGTGTGGTCGAGCCGCACTCTGGGTCTGTTGTGGTCGTGCCCCTCCCCTATGCCCATGGTATCTCAGGCGTAATGATGTACAGCGGAGGCTGGTCTTACAATCATCACGAGGGCTGGGGTTGGGGCCGCATTACTCTGGCGATGCTCGGAGCGTGCCAGGTGGTCTTGATTGATATTGCTCGGTAGCGTTTGGCGTGTCCGTCGTTTAACGGCGGACTCGAAATTGCTTAGAAGGCTGCTCTGTACTTACGCGCGAGCGTGTATATTCCTCCGTTCGGAGGGCGTTAAATATTTCCGTTGACGTGATGACTCCACGAGGGCTGGCATCTTGAGCTTGAGGTATGCGTGTCTCGGCACGCGTTGAACTTCTGCGAACTTGCGGTTCGTCCGGCGAGCGTGATAGCCGCGTGGAGCGGGACTATGTCGAAGATTAACTCCTCGCTCGGAAATTATCCGGGGATCGAGACCACTTCGGTGTGGTGAGCCTGTACAATTAGCCTCAACACCGGTATGCGCCTTTGAAAGTGCGTCTTTGTAGGTTTAATCCTTGAGGGTCTATGCCCATCTTCGCCTTTGTATCTGATAAAGCGAGTTCGAGCCTCTTTGCCGCCGTCCATCGGGACTCTCGTGAGTGAAATCCATCGGCGATTGGGTCTAAAACCAATGCGGCGAATCCGCCATGGCGGATCCTGGTCGGATGGTCTCTTCGATCGAAAGTGATCGGGCGAGGACCATGGATTGAACTTGAGGCGGCTGGCTCCATCGCATATCGTCCTTAGTGCGCTTCCGCTCCCTCTTGGGTATATGGGTTGCGTATATCATGTTTGCGTCCGCACTTGTGGAGAAACCCTTACATCCTCCTCTTGTTCGGCGGGTCTCTTCCTCGTCGTCGCTGTACAGCCCCTTGTGCGTTGTTTTGGCGAATTAACTTGCTGCAAATACCCAACAATCTCTGTTGGTGTGGTTAGCTGGCTTTTAAGTGCCATGTATCACGGCATGGCGGTCGATATTCGGTCCAAATTGGGACGGACCGAATTAGTTCTTTTTGAATGGCTTCTTCCGTTGACGGGTTTAGAGCCTCGGAATCCGGCGTTGACTGCCGTATCCTCATTGTTGTCGCCGTTAAGCGGCGTTTGTTTTTCTTCGGCGCGACCTGCCGTTGTGGTCCTTAGTGTCCGGACTGCCAGACATTTTTCTTGAGGTTGTTGATTTGCGAGCTAGCCCGATATCCTCTCCCGCTTGAAGCGGGTCATTAATGATGTGAGGGCTGCCATGGATTTGGCTTTTCTGTCCTAGGTGTCGGGCTAGCCACTCGTTCGCGGATGTTATGTTTGAAGGCTGCGAGGGCCTCTGCATCCGGACGATTGGCGATTTGATTTTCTTTGTTAGAACCGTGTCGAGTGCACAGGGCGATTCATCGGCATTCTGTGGATTATGTGGCTTAGGTCATACGCGTAATGGTGAGTACATATATATGCCACAGGAAGTTGTCGAGGAATCACGGCTTCCGGGTCCTCTAACACCAATTGACTCTCTGGGCAAGCTGTTAAGCCAATGCCGAGCTGGTCCTTTAAGTTTGAGTGGGAGATATTTGATGGCGTGGAGATGCGTCTCCGTTGAACCCATATGGATATGAAGAGATAATCTTTGATCCAAACGCGGGGAGTCTGTTATTGCCATCGTAGAGATTCGATGTTGGTGGGTTTAAACCCTTGAGTTTGATGATCCATTACTTAAATCGTGAAGCATAGTGGGTGTCTTGGCGCATCTGTATTGAGCATTATCACGTTGAAGCTCAAGAGGCGTTATGTGCTGTGTTAAGCCCGGCTGAGTTGATTTATCCGTGGCAGTGGTATTAGTAAATGAATTAGTAGAGGCGCCACGTGATCCATAGATAGATCTGGATTGCCTTTCTTTGTCCTCAATATATCCATAAATCCGGTAGCGTTCCTCGTGAAACCCGTACTATTTGAAGCGATGCGAGTCACGATTTTAGTGGAGAGCCTAGGTACCTCTGTCCAGAGCCACAGGGTGGGTGGTCTCCGCGTGTTAATGTCTTTGGTGATGAAGGTATATATGCTTCCTCCTCTAGTCGGAGGGAGCAATTTGCGTTTTAGGTAGCTCTTGGAGGCGTTCGAGTTCATACTCTTGATAGCGAGGACCTCGGTCCATCTGTCGGCCAATGAGGTCTTGATCAAACTTGAAGGCTGCTGCTTGCTTTTCTTTAGATGTTCTTTGTGGCCATTAGCACTGTGTTTAAGCAGCTCTTGTTCGATGGGATCCTCGGGCACTGAAAGATTAAATCGTCGTCGAAACTTGCCTCGTCTCGGGAGGGAGGTATGTAATTATCATCCTCAACCTCTTAGATACCGCTCTCTCGTGAGGCTTGTACACGCATCCTCTGCGCTGAATCTTGCGGGGAGGGATTGTCTTCGGCACTTTCGGGGTGTTATTATCTCTGTGCGGAATCTCCATTCTTGCTTTGGTGGGATTTAGAAGCGGCGCGTGGCGTCGGCGCTTGGGCTGTTCTTTAAGGAATCCTCTCATTGCTTCTTCGCCGTCCCCATCTTTTGGGGTGTCCACCATGTATATGTCATATGGCGAGGTGGTCTTCTAGTGCCCTATAGGCTCACGGTTCTTGATCGTCTCGGCATCGTCGTCCATACCGTCGATGTCTTCGGAGTCATAGTCTAGCATGTCGGTTAGGTCGTCGATAGTGGCTACAATGTGGCTGGTGGGTGGGCTTTGAATTTCTTGTCGTCGCATCCCAACCATCCGGCCATAGTCGGCCGTGCTCTCCGGATAGCGAGAGATGCTTTAGCAATTTAGGATGTCGCCAAAGGGTGAGTGTTGAAAGATGTCGCGGTGAACTCCATGATCGGCGCCCAATCGTCGATTAGCGAGGGCAGGAGGTTGGTCCGGCGAGTCCGACACCTTGGATTCTGAGCTTTATAAGGGACAAGGTCGGTATTCGGCTCCATCGCCATGGAAGTCGCAGCCCAGGCGGTGTCCAGCCACCGTCCTCGATCTGCTGCGATCGGCTCGAACTAGGGGTTGGAAGCGGATTCGTGTCGACCCAAAGCCTTGTCCGTGCGAGCTAAATCATGCCCATCGTGGCAGCACGCTCGGTCATGGCTCGAATCCGTCGAAGATCAAGTCCCGTGGATATCCATTTGTGAAGTTTAGGCTTCAATCGACCCGATGGCGGCGTAGCTTCGATCTGCTCCGGATGGCCAAGCAAATTGGCCCTTGATCGAACTGCGAATAAAAGATCTGTCCGGGAGAAAAGTCTCACCACAGGCGGCGTTATTATTGATTGAAGAAGCCATCAAGCCTATAGGTGGCGACACGAGGAACTCTCAATAAGCACCAATGTCGGTGTCAAAACCGGCGGATCTCGGGTAGGGGTCCCGAGCGTGCGTCTAAGCGGATGGTAACGGAGACAAGGGACACGATGTTTTACCCAGGTTGGGCCCTCTCGATGGAGGTAAAACCCTACTCTGCTTGATTGATATTGATGATATGGGTAGTACAAGAGTGGATCTACCACGAGATCAAGGAGGCTAAACCCTAGAAGCTAGCCTATGGTATGATTGTTGTAATGGTTGTTAGTCCTCGGACTAAAACCCTCGAGTTTATATAGACACCGGGGAGGGCTAGGGTTACCGAGTCGGTTACAATGGTAGGAGATCTACATATCCGTGTCGCCAAGCTTGCCTTCCACGCCAAGAAAGTCCCATCCGTACATGGGGCGAAGTCTTCAATCTTGTATTTTCATAGTCTTGGAGTCGGTGACGATGATAGTCCGGCTGTCCAGAACACCCCTAGTCCGGGACTCCCTCATCGGGTTTGTCTTCTTCCTTGGTGGTGTCATGGCGACATTCACGGGAAGATTCTCAAAGTCTTGCTTAGGTACCGGATCTTCTTCATAGGTGGTCCATTCTGCGGTTAGTACCAATGTACCTAGCAAACACTTCACCATTCGATTCTTGAACAGCTTATAGTTTGCATCAAAGGATTCATCAATGATAATAGCATTAGCTACAGGTAAAGCGGATAAAGTGGATGGATCTCTGAAGATTCCTTTCGACAGCATGTGGTTTTGAAGTCTTGCTTTCGGGCTTCGGTATGAGCCATCAGCGTTCATTTTCCTCTCAAACTCAACACCCTCTTTCCTGGGTTTGATTCAGAATCGCTTTTGAGGACATCACGGAGATCGATGTCCCTTCAAACTTTGTACATCCTATTTCAAGCAATGTCTTCAACATAGCATTTTCATCGACAATAGCGGTGGTATCCTCCTTGAGAGGGTTAGTAACCACATCGGTAGGTGAAGACAATGAAATAGTAGCAGCGATGGAACATTGACCAGCAGATGTAGCGTTATCACGCTCAATGCATTTTAGACATGGTGGTTCAAATTCATTACGTATAGCGCTGATTTGTTGAGCAAGTAATGAATCACGCTCCTTACGAAGATCTTCATAATCCACTCTTATCTTTTCAAGGTCTAGCTTTCTTTGAAGACATTAGGAAGAAAGCTTCTCATGATAGACAAGAGAGCATTATGTTGATCTTGAAGAGCGTCAAACTTAGCATGAAGTCTCTGAAGACTATCGACAAAGCTTTTGGTGATCCATTTCTTCACCCAACATATCATCGCTCTTACTAAGCATGTCTTGAACCTTTTCCAAGATTCTTTTTGTTTAGTGAGGAAGCAAGCTTGTCATAACTAGGGCAAAATTCATCACGATTCATTATCGCTAGATTGAGAGGTAGCATTGATTACCTTATCACCTTGCCATGTGGCATGATGAGGATGATGATAATTCGGTGCAAGGTCATCTCCTTGAGAGACTCCTTGTAGTCTTCAAACCACGGATCATGCGAGTCGATGACCTTCATAGACCTCGAAGCCGGTCCAGTTAACCCGGCGTGATTGAGGTGCATAACATTCTGAACTGATTTGGAACGGATGAGAGCAGATGACATCCTTATCGTAAGGTTCAATAGAGTGTACTTGCGAATGTCACCGGCCTCCGCCATCTTACATAGATCGGTGAGGCCAATCTCGATGTGGTCCACGTTTCTTTGTCCATGGACATGAGTAGCTTCTTCATCATGGACTTCCGCCGGGGATAC
>JAHHZJ010009895.1:0-18824 GCA_021437245.1 Aegilops speltoides
CCATCGTTGGCGAGGAGAATGTTGCTTGAGGGGCTAAGCGTCCGGCAAGATCGTAAGTATCCGGATCCTGATATGCAATTTCTTTCATGTCGCGTATGTCCTTCTAATGCCGCATTCTGTCCATAGTCGGGCGATGATGATCTCCCGCTTCATCGGCGGGTCGTTGGCCCCGTCGGATGTGGATTCACTTCGACTGCCTCCACAGCAGCCCGGCGAAGGCGCCGAAGTGGGATCGAGAGGACCCATCGGAGGAAGCTCGGGCGCCGTCATCCCGGACTTTCGCCGGACTCCACATTGGAACCCGTAGTGGTTCAGTCCAGCAGGCCTTCCCTCGAGAAGAAGGCAAGACCGTGGCGGCTGCGCCTCAAATCAACCGGGCGCCCGGATAACTGTTGGAGGCGCAAAGGGTGCTTCCATCGAGAAAACACCGCACCATCATAGAGTGCGGTGATTGAAGGATTCAGCTTCGCCAAGGCGGTGCTGACGAAGCCTGCAGCCTTCTAACGAGGCTTTGAGGTAAAGTTTAAAATTATGTAATGTAATACGCATAGACAGTAGCCCTGATGCTTAGTTTGGTGTTGGAAAGAAAAGCCGGATGAGATCTGTCAGAGATACAAGGTTGCTTAAAATATGTCAATATGGGTTTGCGGTCTGCCTTTGCTATTGACCTCTGCCTTGGCTAGCGGAGGTCGATTATCTTTAAAGCGGGATCTCGGCGGTCCAGCGGGAGCTCGGCCATGCCAAGCACGCTCGAGGACAAAGAAGGTGAGTAACACCACTTTGAATAGTTACCTTCTGAGAAAAGGATTTTAGTTTGCAATAAAATTAACAAGGATAATATGGGTATTGCGGGGCCCGCGAGCGAGTGGCAGCCACGAAGGAGGAGGCTGTGTCATGGCGAATCGCAGTCTTGGCCGTGGAACGGCAAATGCGAAAAAGCAGGGACGCATGCGGTGGCGTGAAGTGCGGTAAGAAATCGAGGCTCTCATGGAAAAGCATGAGAGTTTGGAGGCGTGACTCAAGACTTCGAGAGTCAAGCTTGCCTCGGCTCTCGAAAAGTGCCAAATCCGCCAAGGCGAGGCCCGTAAGGCCCTTGAGGAGGTTGAAGATGTAAAGAATATAGCGGCGGGTAAGGCATTTTTCATACAAAGCAGGCATGTTAATGTAAACTACGACACTTACCGCGTCGGGAGCTCTCCGGGGCGTTTGCGGATCTGCGCGTGGTCGTCCGATGCCGCGCGCATTCTATCGTGGCGAGGAGGGAGCTCGGCGGAGAAAGGTCTTCTGGTCTCGATATCTGAGGCCGGCCATCAGTGCCCCCAGCGACCAGTGAGGCGGTGGTCGAGCTCCTAAGGTAGCTGAGGAGGCCATGAAGGGCCTTATAGTCGGGCTGTGGCTGGACAGGCCATGCACAGAACTACTTTGGCCTCGTCGGCTGGTACGGGTGGATCGTGCCCTTGGGTGGAAGTCATCAAAGCGCTCCGCTTGTATTGAAGGTGCTCGTCGGGCCCTTGCCCACACAAAAGGTGCATTAGGGCAGGTTGGATCGGAGGCGGACCCACGCCACGAGGCAAAATGTATACGCACGCCAGAATATTATAAAACTATCTGAAGGGAGCCAGCGATATGCGGATGAGTGCCCAGAAATGTAATCTTTGAGTAAACTTCGCCATGTATTATCACATGTCTATGAAAACTTCGTTCATATCGCCTTGAGCAACACTTGTTTTAATTTAAAATATTACCATACATGCGGCCATTTATAAAGTCTGAGAGATGGCAAGTCGTTGGCTTGACCCCGAGCCACGAGTCTTTGGGGTGTTAGGGATAAACTTGAGCACTCTTGTTCCCCATTTTGGGTCCATCTAGGGGGCGCTCAACCGCGACAAACAAAGGCGACCGGACTTATAATGCTTGAACACTCTCACTTAGCCATAGAATTCTATAATTTTAAATTTCGTGAAGCCCCTAGTATTCGAAGGGCAGATCCGGGGGCGCTATCCACGCCTTCGTCGGACATGGTCCGAACTTAGCTCGGCGGCGTGAGTCTTTAGGACCGAAAAAACCTCTCGAACAGCGACCGGTCTCTCGCCTTATCATGCCGGTCGGTTTAGCTTTCTCCTTTGGCGCTCGCCCGGCTCAACAGAGCGCCAATCGCGGTGGTTCTCGAGTGCCACCTTAGCCCGCCAGCGGAGCGTAAGGCACCAAAAGCGTGGGGCAGACAGGCCAACTATTGACCCAAGACATGATTGAGCCGATTCATATAATGCTATAAGTTCGAGTGCACGCACTTGTGAAAGTGTTAGGACTTATCACACCATAATGTGGGGAACATAAGCCCCACAGTGTATTAGGCCGTACCAAAATATCTGGTGCAAGATGTCATGTAATGAACATATATATAAAAGGTAATGTAATTGCAGTCAAAAAGGTGCTGCATTATTTATGAAAGAAATCTGCTATGAGTGCGGACTGATACAAATAGTCACGATAAGCAAGGATTTGGACTAATTAAACATGTCCCCCTCCGGGTTGAGCTACGGACTTGGTGTATAATCAAATTTAATGCTCGTAATTGAGACCACACAGTGTTAAATGCATTCTTTCTTCCTGGTTGTTGCATCATGAGTTGGCGGGTTCACGCTGGACAGGGACCTCACAGTTAGCAGTCCTGTGTACACAAAGAAAAATAATAATAAAAAAGGAGGGCGCGCTTGGGCCCACGGTGTGGTCGAACACTCTGGGTCCATGCGATCGTGCCCTTCCCTGGCCATGGTATCTCAAAGCGTAATGATGTCTGGCGGAGGTTATTCTTACAATCATGCGAGGCGGGGTTGGGGCCGCATTACTCTGGCGATGCTCTGATCGCGCGGTGGTCTTGGTTGGTATTGCTTGAGCGCGTTTTGCTATGTCCGGCCGTTTAACGGCGGTCCTCGACTAATGCCTTAAAAGGCTGCTCTGCCGCCGCGAGCGAGCCTTGTATGTTCCTCCGTTCGGAGGGCGTTCCGTATTCCCGTTGGCCGTGATGACTCCGCCGAGCTGGCATCTTGAGCTTGAGGTATGCATAATCTGGCACAGCGTTGAATTTTACCTGCAGCAGTTCGTCCCGGCGAGCGTGATAGCCGCTGCTGAAGCGGGACTATGTCGAAGATTAACTCCTCGCTCGGGAAATTGTCCGAGGATCGAAGACCACTTCGGTGTGGCGAGCACAGCACGGTTAGCTTCCCTGGTATGACACCCTTAAAGGTTGTCTTTGTAGAGTTTAATCCTTGAGGGTCTATGCCCATCTGCGTAACTTGTATCCACGATAAGCGAGGTTCGGGCTACTACCGCCGTCCATCGGGACTCTCGTGAGTGAAATCCATCGGCGATTGGGTCTAAAACCAATGCGGCGAATCCGCCATAAGCGTATCTTTGGTCGGATGAATGCTCTTGATCGAAAGTGATGGGACAAGAGGACCATGGATTGAACTTGAGCTGTGGCTCCATTGCATAGGCGTCCCTTAGTGCGCGCTTCCTCTCCCTCTTGGGTATATGGGTTTGCGTAAATCATATTCACCGTCCGCACTTGTGGGGAAAACCCTTACATCCTCTATTGTTGGCGGTCGGGTCTCCTCCTCGTCGTCATCTTTTAGCCCCTTGTCATTGTTTTCGGCAATTAACACACTTGCTGCTTGAACACCCGACAATCTCTATTGGTGTGATTAGGCGGCTTTTGAGAAGTGCCATGTATGCGGCATAAGCGGTGAGTATTCGGTCCAAATTGGAGGCGGACCGGAGTGGTTCTTTTGAATAGCTTCTTCCGTTGACGGGTTTAGAGCCTCGGAATCCGGCGTTGACCGCGTATCCTCCTTATAAATGCGCCGTTAATGCGGCGTTTGTTTTTTTTCGCGATGTGACCTGCCATTGTTGTCCTTGGTATCGGGACTGCCGAAATTTTCACGGAGATTGTTCTTTGCGAGCTAGCCAACTATCCTCTCCACTTTCAGCGGGTCATTAATGATGTGAGGGCTGCCATGGATTTCGACTTTTCTGTCAGTCAGGGCTAGCCATTAAATCACGGATGTTATGTTTGAAGGCTGCAAGGGCCTCTTGCATCCAGCCGATCGGCGATTTGATTTTCTTTGTCAAGAACCGTGTCGGAAGTATGCGGCGATTCGTCAGGCTGGCGAATGATGTGGCTTAGGTCGCCGGCGTCTGGTGGTCGCTTGCTCGTGCCACAGAAGTTAGTCGAGGAATCGCGGCTTCGGGTCTTCCCAACACAATTGACTCTGCGGGCAAGCTGTTAAGCCAATGCGAGCTGGTCCTTTAAGTTTAGTGGGAGATACTTGATGGCGTGGAGATGGTCGGCGCGGGCCATATGGATGTGGAGAAGATAATCTTGATCAAACCCGAAGTGCTATTGTGCCATCGTAGGATTCAATGTTTACGAGGTTTAAACCCTTGATTTGGTGATCCATTACTTCGTCGATGAAGCATAAGCGGGTGTCTTGGCGCCTCTGTATTGAGCAATATCACGGCGCGCGCTCGAGAAGGCGTTATGCTGCTGTGTTCGGCGGCGAGGTTATTATTATCCGACGCGGCGGTTATTCGTCATGGAATCATGGGCGCATACGTGATCCGTAGATGGATCTGGATTGCCTTGCTTTGTCCTCAATATATCTACTTAAGTCCGGCGCGTTCCCTCTTGACTTGTACTTTTGGAAGCGATGCCCTTAGTGCGGTCTTGGTTGGGGAACTGGATGCCTCTCTATCACGACCACGGGGTGGTCGGTCGTACGTATCGTGCTTGCTTGGTGATGGAGTATGTATGCTTCCTCCTCTAATCGGAGAGCAACTTGCGTCTTAGGTAGCTTTTGGAGGCGTTCGAGTTTATACTCTTGACGCGAGGACCTCGGTCCATCGATCGGACTGCGGATCTGATCGGCTTGAAGGCTTCTTTGCCGCTTTTCTTTAGGCCATTTGCGTTGGCGATAAGCCTGCGTTTGCAGCTCTTGTTCCACGGGATCCTCGGGCACGATGAATTCGTCGTCGTTGAGGCTTGCCTCGTCTTTGGAGGGAGGCATATAGTTATAATCCTCAACCTCTTCAAATACGCCCCCTCGTGAGGGCTTGCTTACCATCCTCTGCGCTGAGTCTTGCTTTGGAGGGTTGTCTTCGGCACTTTACTGGGTATTATTATCTCCTGTGCGGAATCTCCATTCTTCTTCTGTGGCGGGATTTAAATGGCCTTGGCGGCAGCCGGCCAGGGCTGTTTCTTTAAAGAATGCTGCCTCCATTGTCTCTTCGTCATCCCGTCTTTTGGGTGTCCACCATGTATATATGTCGTATGAGGTGGTCTTCGAGTGCCCTATAAGCGCTGGTTCTGTTAAATCTCGGCATCTTCGTCCATAGCGTCGATGTCTTGAATTAAATAGTCTAGCATGTCGGTTAGATGCGTGATAGTGGCTACAAAGTGGGTGGTGGGTGGGCTCACGAATTTCTTCGTCGTCCGTATCCGAACCATCACGAGCATAGTCGGCGAGACTCTCCCGATAACGAGAGATGCTTTAGCAAATTCAGATGTCGCCAAAGGCGAGTATTGGAAGATGTCGCGGCGGTGAATTCCATAACCGGCACCCAATCCGAATCGATTGGTAGAGGCGTGGGAGGTCTGGAGTCGAAAAGAGTCCGGCACCTCGAATCACTAAGTTTCGAGGACAAGATTAGTGTTCGGCTCCATTGCGTGGAAGTTGAAGCCCCAAAGGCGGTGTCCATCCACCGATCCTCGTCTGAGGCGATCGGCTCGGACTAATGGCGAAGCGGATTAGTGTGCGGCCGCCAAAGCCTGATTGATAACGAGAGCTAGATAATGCCCATACGTAACGGTCGCGGGCGTGCTTGGCTGTGGCTCGAGCCCGTCGAAGATCAAGTCTCCGCGGGACGTCGGCCGTGAAGTTGAGAACTTCGAATCGACACTGCTGGCGAGGCGTAACTTTCGATCTGCTCCGGATGGACAAGCGAATTAGCCCGTGATGTCGCGGCCCATGAATCTGAAGATCTGTCAGGGAGAAAAGTCTCACCACTGGACAGCATTGTTGGTTGAAGGCCGCCATCGAGCCTATTGGTGGCGACACGGAGGAACTCTCAATGTAAGCACCAATGTCGATTGTCAAAACCCGGCGAGATCTCGGGTAGGGGTCGGCCCTGCGTCTAGGCGGATGGTAATAGAGAGGCGAGGACACGATGTTTTACCGAGTTCGAGGCCCTCTCGATGGAGTAAAACCCTACGTCCTGCTTGATTAATATTGATGATATGGGTAGTACAAGAGTGGATCTACCACGAGATCAAGGAGGCTAAACCTAAAGCTAGCCTACGGTATGATTGTTGTAATGTATGTTTGTCCTCGGACTAAAGCCCTCCGGTTTATATAGACACGGAGGAGGCTAGGAATTACAGTCGGTTACAATGGTAGGAGATCTTCATATCTGTATCGTCAAGCTTGCCTTCCACGCCAAGGAAAGTCCCATCCGGACACGGGATGGAGTCTTCAATCTTGTATCTTAAGTAGTCTTGGAGTCCCGTGGACGATGATAGTCAGCTGTCCGGACACCCCTAGTCCAGGACTCCTCGGTGGCTTTGCTGCAGGCCAACTCGGCTTAGCCATGGAGCAGATTAAGCTCGCCCTGGCCATCGAGGTCCAGTTGGGTTGACCTGGCTAACATCCGGAGACTTGATCTTGAGGTTGAGCCTGACCATGGCGTCACCTTTGTCTGGTCAGGTATGATCTAGCTCGCCCACGGGCCGATTACCTTGGAGGCTGCACAGGCGTCGCTCCGACTCTCTAGCTTGGAGCCCGGCTTCAGGAGTCGGGGGCAGTGGCTGGGCCGCCTCCCGGGGACTCGATCTCTCTGACGATTAGGCGGGCACCATCCCTATCGCTCCATAAAGCCCGTGAGTCCGGTGCGGACTCCTCTCCGGTCCAGACCTTAGCCCCACCTGCCTCGAATCGGTTGGGCACGTTATGGAGTTCCACTGCGCGGACATCTTTCGGCTTTTCTGCCCTTGGCGACATCTGAGGCTCGCTAAAAGTCTCTCTCTTGCTCAGGAGAGCCCTGGCCCGACTATGGTCCGGGAAGGTTGGGACACGGATGACAAAAAAATTCAGCGCATCCACCACCC
The DNA here is from genome assembly GCA_021437245.1 of Aegilops speltoides. Taxonomy (NCBI): domain Eukaryota; kingdom Viridiplantae; phylum Streptophyta; class Magnoliopsida; order Poales; family Poaceae; genus Aegilops; species Aegilops speltoides. Next base: position 7,163 of record JAHHZJ010009895.1, read on the forward strand.
ACTTTGTAGCCACTAATGATTTACTTAAGGCATACTTTCGACTTTGACTCCGAAGAGCATCGGCGGTATGGGCCGCGATGCAAGCGACCAGAAAAAAAGCCTCACAGGGCCTTTGGAAGGCCACCTCAACTCACGATGTATATATGGTGGATACACCTAAAGGAAGCACCTAACGAGGAACCACGGGACCCTGCGAAGGATAATTCCCTCGGCAGTCAAAAGCAGCGGCGTAGCGCCGCTCAAAATCCGCTACCGACAAAGACATCACCCACACAGACCCAGCCATAAGCGGGGAATGAACCGGTGGGCCGCGAACATGCCCTCGAGCAACAATCCGAGCAGGATAACTTGGATAAACAATCCATCCCTCATGAAGATAACAGTCCAGACGATCTCACGCGGACACGTAGTTGGAAGCGAGAAGAACCTCCACAAAAGGCTCAAATCGCCACTACCGTGGTCTGAAGAAGCGAAGCGGAAGCTCAAAACAGCGGAAAAGCGCTTTCGAGAATGAGATGCGGCAAAGTACTCAACACATGAGGCGAATCTGGCGATAGTCGCCAAACAAAGAGCTACGGAGGCGCAAACTATAGCCGAATTTGTGAGGAGGCCGTAGAGCCCCCACAATCAAAGAACAAGGAGCCAGCCCGGTCGGATAGGGCGACCACATGGCAAACATAGAGCAGCAAGCGGCGCGCTGCACAAACCGCCGCGATCCGCATAGGATCCGCACCAAAGGAAAGCCGGTCAGGTCTATCTATGGGCCAAAGCAAGCTCTAGAAAGCAATGCAACACATCAGTATTAGAACACCACGGCACACCCAAATACTGCGCCGCACACCCCCTATGTTTCACCGATGAGGTCTTTGGATCATGAATTTCCAGTGGGATTCAAGCCCGTAAACATAGAGGCATACAAGTTGGAACAACAGACCACAGGTGTGGATTGAGGATTATATCCTGCACATACACATGGCTAGAGGAGATGACCTCCACACCATAAAATACTTACCCCTCAAGCTCAAAGGGTCAGCTCGGCATTGGCTCAAAAGCCTCCAGGAAAATACCATTGGAAGTTGGGAAGAGCTCGAGGATGCGTTTGAAGCAAATTTGGGGACTTATGTCACGCCCTCCGGATCTTGAACGATTTAAGTCACATAACTCAACAACCGGAAAGTCGACTCTAGAATTCTGGAATAAGTTCCTCACCAAAAAGAACCAAATAGTCGATTGTCGAAATAGCTGAAGCCTTAGCAGCTTTCAAAACTGGCGTCCAAGACGAATGGCTCTCCAGACACCTTGGCCAAGAAAAGCCGAGACAATGGTGCGCACTAACAAGCCTCATGACCCTTTTGCATGGGAGAGGATAGCTGGCTGGCAAGATGCAGCACCATGACCCAAGTACATCCAAGGTCGAGGGATGGAAATGAAAAACCACAGACGCAACAGAGACCAGCGCTTGAAGGAGGAAACAGTCCAAAGACAACGCAAGCGGGTGATTCGATTCAAAAGCTCTCGCGAGAACAATAAAAACTGCCTCTTAAGGACCTACTGATGACGAGCTATCAACCTAAAAAATCTTGGACAAGATATACCAAATCCACGATCTTGCCGAAACACCGCAAATCATACCCTGATTGTTGGGTCTTCAAGCGATCCGGCCGACTTCTTGCCGAACACAAGGGGCTCGACACACCAAGTGAGGACGACGAGCGAACCCTGGCCAGAGCACGGAAAACAAAAGAATTTCCACACAAGAAGTCAAAGCAGTAAACTCACTTCAAAGTGACAAAGGGAAAAAAGAGGCTGCGCCCGGTAATCTGGCGCATAGTCTCTCCTGAGAGTCCCAACAACTGGTTGTCAAAAACTATCACCTTCGGCCATCGAGGACTACTCAGAAGTATCCGGAAGACAAGGATGGAATGCCTTGATATTAGATCCTATAATCGGCGGACTCCAATTTACACAAGTCCTAATGGACCGTGGCGATGATCTAAACCTGCTATATTAGGACACAATCCATGAGAATGGGGATAGACCCAAGCAAAATTAGCCATAGCAACACTTCCTTTCAAGGAGTAATGCCAGCCCATATGCCCATTATGCGGGATTTCTACCGCTAGAAGTTGTGTTCGGCTCATCAAACAACTTACATGCGTGAAAAGTTAGTCTTCCACATCGCCCCATTTAAAAGTAGCTATCAAGCCTTTGTTGGGACATAGAAGCTTTACGCCCGCTTTAACGCAATACTGCATTATGCATCTCTTACACTCAAAATGCCGGTCCAGCGGCATCATCTCATTAAAAGGAAATATCAAGTGTTACTCGAGCACGCGAAGTGCGAGACTGCCTTGACAGCCACACACTAATCGGCTTTGCTAATCAAAGCACCTAAGCGAGTCCTTGAGACCGGGACACGGTTGGCGAGTCGGTATAAATAAACAAGGGGCTTACTAGTAGCGTACGTGTTATATAAGGGCTCCGCATGTCTGACAAAGAGACAATAAAGCTCAATTTTATTCATTTTTTGAATCATACTCTGTTTATTTTAAAATACATTTTATACGATCTTTTTTTCCATCTAAGTTCCTCTCTTGTCTGAGATGAGCACGCGTGCTATACCCGTCCGAGATCTGGCCTAACGGAACCTGTTGACGGGCGTGCGGTGAGGACCCGTTGCAAGATTCTTTTAGTTAAGACCTGTGTAAACCTTTTTTAGTGTCCATTGTTAATACATCCCCGGTTTCTTGCTATAACCGAGGAGGAGGCTAAGCGTTTTAGCATCGGCGCGTCGAGAAATTTTCGGCGTGCACGGACACTAGGGGCTTAGGGCATTATTACGCCCGTTTTCATAAAGACCAAGAATACCTTAGGGAGTGTTCGGCGTCTCGAGATTAGGCCTTATATGCATCAGCTCGAATCATGTCTTTGGTCGAATGTTGGGTTTGCCGGCTCACATGTTTTGCTGCCTTACGTTCCGCTCTATCGGCTGGCAGCGGCACCAGAGAACCTCACTGCGATTGTGCCCCAGTCGACCTGGTGAGCACCTCGGTAGAAAACCCAGCCGGTGTCATGATATAAGCGTGAGAGGTAGTCGACCACTCGATGACCCACGGAATGTTTAGAATTCCTCCGCATTAACTAAGGACCATTTCGGTCGAGCACATCTGGCGCCCGACTTGAGGCCGGTGCCCCTAGGGGCTATATAGTAGCCCGCCATCAAACTACTATGGCTAAGTGAAAGTGATAAAAGCATTATAGTCCGGTTGCCTGGTTTGCTATCCTATCACCTCCTTCACAGGGACCAAGACATTGGATTAAGTGTGAAAACTGCGCTTTTGCAAACACCCCGCACTATGTGCGTTAAATTTGAAAGCGAAGCTGCCATCTTCGGAGTTATATACACATATACATTAACGGCCGCTTGGAGGTATTTCAATACTTGAGCGCACAAATAAAAAGCCCTTATATTATATTGAAACATCGTTTCACAAATCATCACGTGTCATTAGAACATAATATCATTCGAGCGCTGCGTCTCTATTAAGCAGCGCCTGGGACTTCCTCAAAATAGTGCTTTCGGCGGTACTCGGCTTGTCCGAATCATGGGATGCTGCGTCGGTGGCCTTCATCTCCGCCCAGCATGTCTTGACACGGGCAAGAGCCATCGCGCACCCTCTATGCATCTTGACCGCTTCATTGCACCAATATGCGGCACCGCGCCCAGGAACTGCTGCACCAAGCCAAAAATAACTCTTGGCTCGGGCCTTTTCCGTACAAATGAGTCCGCGACATCCTTCATAGCAAGTCAGGAAAACCTATTCAGCTCAGCCCATTCGGCTAACCGATCGGTTAATAGAGCGGGCGCTCTGGACTATGGAACTGCGACCAAAAAGCTCTTCCATTCCGTGATCCTTTTGGCCGCAGAAGTATGCGACGCGTCTGCTGCACTAAATCGCCAAATCGAGATAAGCATCCTCCGCACCCCATTATTTATGTGAGGCAAACTTCGGATCTGTGAACTTCCTCAGCGTGAAAGGGCTTTCCGGCCCGCGATATCCCGACAGCGTAGCTCCTCCTTTATAGCTCTCATCACGGGCGGGCATCCTTAACCGGCGGTGGCCTTCTTGAGTCCTCTTGCTCCGCGGACGTTCTTTTCAAAAGCTTCATGGCGATGTTAGCATTCTTCAACTTCCCGGCCATCTTGGCCATTTCCTCCTAGCCCGGCGGTAAGCGGCATGTTCGACTTTTAGCTCTTGGCAGCCCTCAAGGTAGCGCATCTCTTTTCTAGCTTGCTCCTTGACTCGGGCTAGCTCCGGCGAAGTTCTCCCTAGCAGCGACATCTGCATAAAGCATACATGTTGTAAGGCATGGGCGTCAAAGCTCCCTTACCGGTGTCCGCGGAGAAGTTGCATACCTTGCGACTCGTCAAGCCGCTTATTGACAATGCGATGTCGCATCCGCCACATCAAGTTGCCGCTTCAGTTCGGAAAATTGATTAGTCCAGCTAGCCGCAGACGCTCCGCCACCTATATAAGACAGGTGACATCTTACCTGCTGAGATTATGATCCTCGTGGCGCTTTTACGCTCGGCAACGCGTGCGAGTCTCGAAGCTACTATCTGCTCTGAGGGCACATTCTATATGAAAAACTGCCGAAGGTATATCATTTTCGCGTCTATCAAACCCCATCGGTAAACTTCGGCGGCTTCATGCAATCCGCTCTCGGCGGATGAAATCCTATCAATCAACGTACCCATTAGCATACGATGATTTACGAGATAGGCGCTTCGCCCGGCGGATCCTTCAGCTCCTCCGACCACCGTACACCGGTGGTGCGGACCTCGGCCCCGCGCGGACTAGAAACCCTCGCGGCGACACCTCGAGGTTAAATGCCCTTGTAATGATGCGGCGAGATGGGCGTTCGCTCTCCATCATCTCCGACGAAGATCCCCAAAGATGAGCTCTCTGCGAAGAAGGGCTGAGATCCGAACTACAAGGTAAAACTTGGTTATCTTGAAATAAAAATAGGGATGTCCTTATTACAAAACTCCCCTTTCTACTTACGGCTCATTTGGAGGCTGATTCCTTGGGGAAATAGTGTGGCGGGGCCTCTCTGGCACCTGGGACCCTCGGTGAATTTCTTCCCCAGCTTTGAGGCCTTGGCCTCCGGATCTTCGAAGCGGTCCTCTTCTCCCCCCTAGAGGAGGATTCTCGATCCCCCTTTCTTGAAAAGCCTCCTTCGCGGGCAGATAGCTCCTATTCCCCCTTTGCTTCTTCCAAGGCGACCTCGGCATCTTAGTTAACAGGGATCAGCGTGGTCTCGGGGAGGGGCGGACACCTTATTAGTTTTGCTTCGCTATCCACTCCTGTTCAAGGACAACTCTTTAAAGGAAAGTTTATGATAAATGTCTACGGATGGGCGTGTCCGGGCACAGGACTACTTACTTGAGTATCCGGGCGATTGCAGCTCAGACCTGCGTCCTCGGTCAAGTCCGGACACATCTCTTGTGATCCGAAGAATAGTTTATACATCTCCATGGGCGTCGCCCCCATGAAATGTGGAGGCTTCGTGGTCCCTCTGGATTAAATTCCCACAGGCGAGAGGCGGCGTTTGCTGCGAAGAAAGGCGTGAATCGGCATGACCTGCGTCACTCGACCAGATTGATCTCTCTCTTGGAGGTCTCGAATACGGCCTTATGCGAGAGAACGTCAGCAGGCGGCCCCGATCGAGCCCTTTGTTGACCCATAGCGCCGGCGGCTGTGGAGGACCGAGGCGAGGAAGGCGGGTGGCGCCACCCATTTGGTGCCTACAGGAGGCGGTGATGTAAAACCACTCCTGTTGCCATAAACGAGCACCTCTTGAAAAGAGCCCTCGGGCCATGGAGCGTCGGCATTTTTGCTTATAACAGCCCCTCCTTTCTCTGTCTATTGCCCCTTGATCATCTTGGCTCCACTTTGAAGGTCTTGAGCCACAATCCGAAATGAGGGGTAATGTGGAGAGGAAACCGCTATCGACAATGAGCGATGAGATGTGGAGGATGGACTCCAGATCCAAGTCGTGGAATTCTAGCCCATAATAAAACATAGAGCCCCCTCACGAAGGGGCCGTCGGAAGCCTAAACCCGAAGGAAGTGAGAAGACACGAACACCACGCTCTCACCGGGCTCGAGTAGGAATAACCTGCCCTTGGCAGGGCAGCCTATCTTGAATTTTGGCGGTTAGATACTGGCGTCTCTCGGCTTATTCGTATTCTTCCGTGACGGAAGAAGGCATCCACGACCTTGCAGGTCGGGCGGACATCGTCGAAGGTCAAGCGCCTAAATCTGGAGCTTTGGGTGTTGGAACTTCGGCGAGGGTGGATTCGATTGAGATTGAAAGAAAGGCAGGCCTTGGTCTCGTTATAAAGAGGTTGAATACCAAGAGCCCTCCCGTGGCCGTTTGGGACTCACCTTTGATAGAGGGCGTGCCAGCGAAGGCAGGTTGGGTTACCCACCCCATATTAATGAGGATCCCGAATAAGGGGACCGCGATCTCTGCTTTGACAAGGCGTGCCAAGGAAACCGCTTCGCTAACGCCTTTGAGGTGGAATAGTAAAAGCAGTTCGAATAAAGGCCTGGCCGTGGTGTGATGTCACGCACCGGAATACGTCGGCAGATTGAACTTGTGTAAATATTATTCTCTCACGGTGGTATGTGGAACTTATTTCTGAGAGAGGACACTATCCTTGTGTTCAAAATCTTCTATAGAATATTGGAGGAGGAACCGCCTTGCAATGCGAAAAGACAATATGCGCGCCCGGACTCGTCGTCATTGAAGCCTGGTTCGAGAGACTCTTGAGGGTCCTGGATTATGGGGTGTCAGGATGGCGGACTATCACCGTTAGGCGGACTCCTAGACTATGAAGATACAAGATTGAAGACTCGTCCCGTGTCCGGATGGGACTTTCCTTGGCGTGGAAGGCAAGCTTGGCAATACTGAATATGTAGATCTCCTACCATTGTAACCGACTCTGTGTAACCCTAGCCCTCTCCGTTGTCTATATAAACCCGGAGGTTTTAGTCCGTGGGATGAACAACAATCATACCATAGGCTAGCTTCTAGGGTTTAGCCTCTTTGATCTCGTGGTAGATCTACTCTTGTACTACCCATATCATCAATATTAATCAAGCGGGGAGTAGGGTTTTCCCCTCCATCGAGAGGGCCAGAACTTGGGTAAAAGCTGTCGTGTCCCTTGTCTCCTATTACCATCCACCTAGGCCTTGCGAGTTAAGGACCCCCTACCCGAGATCCGCGGTTTGACCAAGCCGGTCACCATATAACCTTGGATGGGGATGAATTGTGTGCTTTCGGGGAGGGTGTGTGTGTGTGATGCTATGTGTGTGTGTGTGTGTGTGTGTGTGTGTGTGTGTGTGTGTGGCACATATTGAGAGAAAACAAACCTAAGGAGAGAAATGTGTGTGTATGTGGGCTGAGCTACATGCTAAGCAGGGTATTCACAGAAGAGATTATGCGGGAGCCTTGAGGTGGGCGGGGGGATGGGTGAGGAGTGTCAAAATGTGTAGCGTTGATGCATGTGTTACATCACGATCATGCGAAGAGGCGGGCGAATCGAGAGAGATGGTTTTTTGTTATTCACGGATGCTCCTCTCTCTCTCTCTCTCTCTCTCACACACACACACACACACACATACACAAGTAAAATAGAGACTGTTCTCTCATGTATACACAATATCGAATTCTGTCTATATCTCACTCATGCATGATCATTTGCACATTCACACTCTCTATGTCTCTATCACATGCACCATATCCACATTGCCCTTCCTACAACACACATATGGACACATACACACACGTTCTCTCTCAGTCACACACACAAAATCAGTATTAAAAAAAACTAGAAGGCGCTTCTAAGCGTCCAAATCCAAATAAACACGAACTAGAGGCTAAATTCAAATGTATGGAAATATTGTAGCATCAAGAACTTTTCGAGGAAAAAAAAGTTGAAGTAATATTTGGGGATTGTTTTCATACAAAAAGGATTGATGGATGTCCTTGATAGCGACATGGTGGCGCTGCCGATTCGATCGACTCTGCGGCAGCAGTTCACGTTCTGCACATGATTACGTATCGTGGTTGTGGTAACTAATAAAAGCGCTGCCTAAGTCTAATGTTTATGTGTACTAGTACTGTTTTGTTTTAAGTTTGACCAACCCTATATAAAACTAAAGTGAGGCTCCCTTACGCGCACTCATCAATATATCGCGCCACCGCCCTTGCGCATCTTGGCGCCCGCCTTGCTCCGAGCGACAATTTCGCGCCATCACCATCATTATGCCGCCATCCTGTGCCATGAAGCCGAAGCTCGCCCGCTCACGTCATCTGCGGTCCCTCCGCAGCGATGCCATCGCGGCTATAGCTCTGGCGTGCGCTGGTGGAGCAGCGTCTATGCCGCATAGCGTCACGAAGAGAGGAATGCGCGTGCTCCGACGCTGCCCGGTAGCGGAAGAACTAAGCGTGTCATTGTCGTCTCCGCCGCATGGAGGAGAGCATGCATAGTGGTATGTCGGCGGAAGCGGATTCGCGTGGAGTCGAAAGCCCATAAACGGGTGCGGGCGGAATCTACCTTTGAGACCTTGAATGCCACGTGGATCACCTGCAATCTAAAGGAACAATTTGGGTCGATCGACTCTTGTGAGCCGTTTCATGCAACATGGATGGCTAGAAGGGCTTCTTCAACCTCCGAAATTGATGCCTGTTCATCTTCATCATCACCACCATGCCTAGCTTACTGCCGCTGCGCCCGCCCTCCAATAAACGCTTTGCCACCGCCATACTCCCCCCCTTGCGCCGTCCGTTTAACCCGGGCATGAGTCAATTTTTTAAATGAACTGCGTTCCCACCCAACACTCATAAAAGATAGATCATGGGCACCCTGCCACCCTAATATGAATCTTGAGGTAGCTTCTCTGCGCGTCTTCTTCCTTCCCTCTGTCGAACTTCTTTCACAAATCAAATGCCCAAATTATACTACTAGTAATGAGATGTATTAAGTAGAGTAGGAACATGAAGATCTGAGCAGTAGTACCAACTACAAGAACAATAGTAAGACATAGTACTAGTACTCACATGCATTATAAAAATTCAAATAATGAGAAAAGAACATAAACATAGTTCTCTTTGGGGCCTCAACACAACACACCCTTGAAAATAAACTAAGCAACTAGTCCAACCTTGACCTGCAATAGAACCAGCATGATTTGCACACCTGCCTGGTCGGTCCGAGTCCACGTCCTCGACCGTCCTCGTCCCTCTACCTCTTCCTCTTGTCGGCCTTCTTTGCTTGAATGGGACCTTTGAGCTCTGCTTCTTCATGCAACCCTTGTAGATATTTAAACAACGGTAGAGGCATCCATTGCTGCGTCTGGGATGTGATCTTCATTTAATGTCTTTGACTCCCATGCATGATGAAACTTCGTGATGAGGTTTCTTGAGTTTAGTGTATGAAGAGATCAATCATGGCTGCTTGCTGAAGGTGACATTGAAGGCTGAGAGGAGGACACCGCGCTTGCCTTACGGAGAGCGAAGGGCAAGCCTACAATGAGGAACCTATCGGACGTAGGGACATCCTTGTCATTCCTAAAGTCTCGATGAAGAATTTCACTCTTTTGTCCTTGAGGAAGTTCTTAGAATCTGGCACTCATAAATCGGCATGGCATATGTGGTAGACCAAGTACACGTTATACGCAAACACCTGGATCCTGGCGAGCTTCTTCTTCTTTGCCTCCTTTAGAATCTTCTCTCTTTCCGGAGGCTGTGTGTACTCAACATCTAGCCAGTGACCCACTCATCCGTTGAACTGTTGAACATGCGTGAAAGCGAGCGAGGCATGCTTTCACCGTCGCGGATCACGTGTGTAGATGACGATGAACTCATCGCCGGTGATGGCTCTAACACGGTACTCGGTAGCGACCATGGAGATTTGGGGCGCCATCGATTTTTGGAGAAGGGTTAGGAGAGATTGAACTGGTGTACCCTTAAAAAAAGTTGAGGCTGGTGTAATGTGAAAGGAAGGGATGGTTGGGAGGCGAACTGTTGTAAGGTAGAAGATGGGGGAGAGTAGGGCGTCTGGCGGCGTGGGGTTGCTAGCTTGCCAGATGGATAAAGGATGCAAGCCCCAAAGAGTTCTCGAGAACTATCAGGGACCCACTAGATGTCATGTCTACTAGACCCATATCGTAGGCTTTGACGGTATAGCCACCCTTTGTTGCATAATTTGGCGCATGGATGAAACTTCATTAATTCCATCAACCCGTCCGCCTCCTCGACCTTCGCCTCCTACATGGCAGTCCACGCCCTTTGAGACTTCGACCGGCTATAAGCGTGCAATTTTTTTTGCCTACTCGCATGCATGATACTCCTCTGGTCCTTTTTACTTCCGTCAAACGTTTTACCAAGTGTTGACCAAATTTATACTAAAACTTTTAATATCTACAATATTTATTATAATGAGTATAAGAACTACATTTTATAATGAGTATAAAAATATTGATTTGACATTGTGAATGTTGATACATTTTTCTATAAGTTTAGTCAAAGTAGAGGTACATTGACTTGAGACAAAACTTAAATGCACAATGCAAACTAGTTCCTCCATTCGAATTGTGCCATGTCCTATCTTTTCATCACAACAAGGTTGGCTATTAGAGTACTCTGCCTCCCTTCTAGTTTAAAGGGCTCGATTCACCTACTCTTAGCAAGATAGGTGGTGGAATAGTTTTTGTAGTCTGCAAAAGTACTCAACTAATGATGTAATTCTTCACAAAAAATGTGTTTACCAATGAATGCATGAACACTAGTTACTCTAACCCCCTCTCTTCTTTAATTCTTTGCCACATCAGCATATTTGATATTCCATGTGCATGACACGAGCTAAGATACCACCATTATGGCCAGCCATAATCATCGCGTACAATAATTTAGTGCACCTTGAAATACGAACATGTGTAGAGGCGTGTATGTTTTAATGACTTTAGACTATACCTAGCCGGCATGCAAGATGACTTATTATGCACCATTCCCCATACTGCTGCAGAAAGCCCGTTCGTCTCCAAATCTTTTTCCTCTCCATGTGTGGAAACAATATGCTGCCGGACTCTCCTTCTCCCTCGGGTGTCCCACCACTCCACCCCGTGTGAAAAAATCTGCATACATGACTCTCCTCCCCCCTTTCGTCCAATCCGTTGCCTGACCAGCAATATTTCCACCCTTCCTCCCCGTAATTTACTCCAACAAATATACCCGCGTATCTGTTATGTTAATCACATAACATATCTTCAGGATCTTGCTTGATTACTTAGCTGCGCAGTGCATTGGAGTCAGCCTGACATGGGCCCAACGAAGTGCAGACCACATGTCGATGGCCATAGCTGGAATTGATTCAATTAAGTCGGTGCAGCTTCCGGTCCATATCTTACATAGGTGTGCCATTGCCCGCTATAATCTGCGCCTCCCGACATTGGAAAAACGCTCACGTTCATAGCTATCTCCTCCCCTCCCTCTCCGTCGACCACCATGCAACGCCGCCACTCCCAAGCCCTAAGCGCCCCCTTGCTGCAGAAACTCGGACGATCCGCATCCCATTCCATTCCTCGCTGCCT
>JAHHZJ010009897.1:0-13064 GCA_021437245.1 Aegilops speltoides
ATTCGAATAGTAGTTGAGAAAGAATCGCAATAAATGTAAAGATGGAACATCTTGGATACGGTATTGAAGGAGTTGAACCAGGATTTCCAAATGGATAGGATAGGGTATTTCTATATGTGATAGATAATCCAAATGCAAAAATTTGTCTTCAAAAAAGGGAAATATTGAATGAATAGAGCGTAAATTCTGAAACTTTGGTATTTCTTTTTCTTTCGGACAAAATAATTCCCGTAGCGAGAATGGGATTTCCACAACGATCGCAAACCCTTCAGATAGAATCTGAGAATAAAACTCAGAATAAAAATAATTTTTGTAATCCAATAATCGATCTTGGTTAGGATGATTAACCGAGTTATCCAAAAAATTCTGCTGATACATTCGAATAATTAAACGTTTCACAAGTAGTGAACTAAATTTCTTGTTATTACAACTAACAACTATTTCCACAGGTTCAGAACCGTTTAATCCATAATCGTGGGCAAATGCATAAATATATTCCTGAAAGAGAAGTGGGTAGACGAAGTATTGTTGACGAGATTTATGTTTTTCTGAATACCCTTCGAATTTTTCCATTTGTATTTCTACTTGAATCAGAGAGAAGAAGCATTTCTCGGTTTATCGAATGATGATACATAGTGCAATATGGTCAGAACAGGGTGTTGCATTTTTAATACAAACCCTGGAAAGAAAGGGAGTCTAATCCACAGATCTTTTTCTGCTCCTTTTCTACCCAATTAGTTTATGTTTGTTCTAATTAAAAAAAAAAAAGAACAGAACAAGTTTTTTATTTTGCAGGCCAATCGCTCTTTTGACTTTGGAATACAGCCTCTTTATCAATATACTGCTTCTTTTACACATTCAATCCATAACATCCCTTATTCAATCCATAATCAAGAATAATTAGGATTTCTAAAAAAAAAAAGGAAAAATAAAGGGTCCACTCATAGGAAAACCCAACCTTTCCCCGCATCCGGCACTAATCTATTTTTAACGTCTAATTAGAGCGGGGAATCATTCCAATTAGGAAGTTCAGCTCGTTGCTTTTTATTTTACCAGAATTGGAGCCAGGCTCTATCCATTTATTCACTAGACCCAGAAAATCGTAATTTTGGATTCCATTCAAAAAAGATTGATTTTATTACGACATGCTATTTTTTCCATTCATTACCTTTGAGGATCAGTCGTGGTCTTCTAGACTCTACCAAGAGTCTGGACGAATTTGTTGTTTCATCCAAATGTGTAAAAGATCATAGTCGCACTTAAAAGCCGAGTACTCTACCATTGAGTTAGCAACCCAGATAAAAAAAGGATCTTAGATACGATCGAAATCCAAAAATCAATGGAATTACACCGCGCGCTTCTGTCAAAACATTGAACTAGTAAGACATCAAAAGATTTTTTTTATCGACCATGAAAAACACTCAAATGCCAAAACGAACAGGTCCGGTTAAATTCCACTAAAGTAAAGTTAAAAACGAGCGACCCTAATCACGATGGCCAAATTCTCCTTATTTTTAGCGATTTTATTAAAAAATATATATATTATATTATATTGTATGAGAATACATGCAAGAGGAACACCCTTATCATTTAAGCGAAGTGTAGGGAGAAAATGGAATATGGAGGAGGATAAAGAGACCCATCTATCTACAAATTCTATTTGTTCAATAGACCTTTGTCAATGGAAATACAATGGTAAGAAAACAAATTAGATAGAAAAGTAAATAAAATAGGGCTTATGTTGGATTAGCACGATATAATATAAATCCAAATAGGATTAAGAAAGAGGTAAATTGTGTCTAAATAATTATACAACTAGGAATACTAATAATCTTCTCCTACTTTTTGATTCATTTAGTTCTTCAATTAACTCAAAGTGCTTTTTTTCTTTAAAGAATTCCGCCTTCCTTAAAATATCATAAACAGTTCTTGTCGGTTGAGCACCCTTTTCAAGGAAATAGAGAATAGCTGGAACATTTAAACAAGTTTGATTCTTTATCGGATCATAAAAACCTACTTTTTGAAGATCTCTTCCTTCTCTTCGAGATCGAACATCAATTGCAACGATTCGATAGACAGCTTATTGGGATAGATGTAGATAAACAACGCCCCCCCCTAGAAACGTATAGGAGGTTTTCTCCTCATACGGCTCGAGAAAATGATTCGAATTTCTGTCGATAATAATAGAAATTAGACTATGACGTGCATTAATTTCCTTACAGAAAAAACAAATTTCATTTATACTCATGACTCAAGTGGGCTAATTTTGCCTGACAAACTTCGAAGGCAAAATCCTTCCAAAATTTTTGAGTCGTCTTTAAACTCTTTTCTTTGTCTCATTTCGAACGAATTGACTTTTATTCCTTATTCTGATCCAACTCTGTTGTTGAGACAATTGAAAATTGTGTTTACTTGTTCTGGAATCCTTTATCTTTGATTTGTGAAATCCTTGGGTTTAGACATTACTTCGGGAATTCCTATTTTTTTCTTTCAAAAGAGTAGCAACATACCCTTTTTTCTTATTTCCTTCGATAAAGCATTTATCTCTTCTATAGAAATCTAATAAGAGGGATTGATTCTGATATACTTTTATTGGACTTTCTTCTTATTTTAACCTTTCGATTTATTTCTATATTAAGGATAGACTGACAAAGTTGGCCTAATTTATTAGTTTTCACTAACCCTAGATTCTTTCCCTTGATAAAAAAAATTCTGTCCTCTCGAGCTCCATCGTGTACTATGTTACTTAAACCCAGCGCAAATTTGGTTCGGAACGAATAGAACAGGCTATGTCGAGCCAAGAGCATTTTCATTACTATGGAAAATGATGGATAGCAAAATCCACAATCGATCATGTCCTTCAAGTCGCACGTTGCTTTCTACCACATCGTTTTAAACGAAGTTTTACCATAACAAACATTCCTCTTTTCATTGCAAAGTGGTATAGAGAATTGATCCAATATGGATGGAATCATGAATAGTCATTGGTTTAGTTTTTTTATACTAATTAAAACTTGCTATCTATGGAGCAATATGGATAAAAGAAAGTAAGTATTTATCCGGGAAGCCTCCGCCAAGATCCAATTTATTTAAACCCATATTAAAATTCTATCATATGAATGAAACATAGTTTGAAAAAGACGACTAAACAAGTTTGCTTAAAACTTATTTATTCTTAAATTTCCACCCTCAACGGATGGCTCGAGATGATCAATCTTGAAGTGAGAAGAGAAGGATTGACTCTTCCTCAATAAATAAACTATCAACCTCCAAAAAAGTTTAATTAATTTAATTACTAGAATTCTAATTCTAGTAGTAATATATTTTTCAGTACCAAAACAATTAACTATAATAACTAAATAAACTATTCCAATGAAAAGATTGAAAGTTTTTGGTAGTTATAGAATTCTCGTACTTCTTCAACTCGAATACCAAAAGGAAGAAAAAATATGACTAAGTGATTTTATAGTAGAGGCATATCCTGAATGTGCTTGATAGATCCCATTTTTCATGAAAATAAAGATAGTCAATTTGACTGGACTTAAGACTTTATTATGTTTTCTGAGAAAGAATAAGATATCATTATTCTCTTTAATAAACTTTTGTCTCGTACGGAATACTATATGATTTCACCGTTTGTTTCATCAGAAACAATCTGGGACGGAAGGATTCGAACCTCCGAGTAACGGGACCAAAACCCGCTGCCTTACCACTTGGCCACGCCCCATTTCGGGTTTTATGCGACACTAATAAACACTAGTATGTTTATTTGTTATTCGTCAATACCATTTCAATTACATAAAAAAGGAGGGATATTCTCTTGCTAGTATTCTACACATGCGGATAATATAGAATCAAAAAAATGCATTGATCATTACATGGAATTCTATTAAGATATTATATGAAAGTCGAATTTATTCCACTCTCATTTGAGAGTGCGAATACAAGGAGGTATTTTGTGTTTGGGAAAGTCCGAAGAAAAAAGATTTTGAATCTGCCTTTTCCTTCTTTCCCTTAAAAAAATAACTCAAGAAAAATCCAATTATTTACTCTACAAGAATGAAATGCTTGTTATGCCTAATATACTTAGTTTAACCTGTATCTGTTTTAATTCTTTTCTTTATCCTACTAGTTTTTTCTTTGCCAAATTACCCGAAGCTTATGCTATTTTCAATCCAATCGTGGATATTATGCCTGTTATACCTCTATTCTTTTTTCTATTAGCCTTTGTTTGGCAAGCTGCTGTAAGTTTTCGATGAAATCTTTAGTACTCTGTATGCCAAATTGAATGATGTGTTCATTCCAAAAAAATTTTAAAATGGGTAAAAGCCGAGAAGTTTTATATTTTTATATTATGAACCTTCGATTCTCAAATTTAAATTCTTCTACATTGAATGGGTAGCTACAGCAATAAATTTGGATCAGCCTTTCTACTCCCCTGCACCTAGGTTGAGCAGGTACCTACACAATACCTAACCACCTAACCCTATTTTTGCTATTGATAAGAGTGCTTATTATAAATGAATTCTTGAAAAAAATTGCAAGAATTCATTTTTGCATTTTTAGGTATCAAAAAAAAACCATCCTAGTGGATCCGTGTGGTAAGGAAAAACTGGTAATCTATTCCTTAAAAAAAAATCTTGGAGATTATGTAATGCTTACTCTCAAACTTTTTGTTTATACAGTAGTGATATTCTTTGTTTCACTCTTTATCTTTGGATTCTTATCTAATGACCCAGGACGGAATCCTGGACGCGAGGAGTAAAAATTCCGTTTTTTTTTTTTTTTCTTATTGGATTTGTTTCGTACATTTATCTATGAGAAAATCCGGGGGTCAGAATTCTTTCCAATTCGAAAGTCCCAAATGATCCAAGGGAGCGGAAAGAGAGGGATTCGAACCCTCGGTACAAAAAAATTGTACAACGGATTAGCAATCCGCCGCTTTAGTCCACTCAGCCATCTCTCCACGTTCCAAAGCGAAAGGTTTCCGTGATATGATATAGGCAAGAAATAAGAAATAATGGTTGCAAAAAAACCCCTTTTTTTTCTTTCAAAAGTCTATAAAATTATATTGCCAATTCCATTTTAGTTATATTCTTTTTCTTAATGTTAATAAAAAAGAAGAAAATTCTTGTTTTTCTTTCTAAAATCGATATTGGCCGAGAGACAATCAAATAGATTTTCTCTTTAGCGGGCATTTCCATATAGGACTTGTTATAATTATAATAAAACAAGCAGGTTATATAAAAAACGCTTTTTTGTCGATTATTTATCAAGAAAGCAAAAGGGTTCTTATCAAATCCACCATAAAATTGGAAAGAAGCATAAAGTAAGTAGACCTGACTCCTTTAATGATGCCTCTATCCGCTATTCTGATATATAAATTCGATGTAGATGAAATTGTATAAGCGAATTTTTTATTTCCTTAGACTTAGACCGCGCAAGACAAGAATTTTTCGCTATTTACGATTTCATATTCTTGTTACTAGATGTTCTATAGGAATAAGAAGAAATCGCAACTCCTTTGCGCTACACATAAAATTGGATTTCGAAGGTCCTTTTTTTCAGAATCCTCTATTTTAGTTCTTCCACCCATGCAATAGAGAGGGAATGGGAAAAGAAGGGTTACTTTTATTTTCATTTTTCCCTTAAAAGATAGACTTTGAAATAGGAGTCTTGGAATAATGCTGAATTCAAAGGTTTATTTCTTTCTATAGTATAAGAAAAAAAATTTATTTCTATTTCTATAGTATAAGAAAAACAAATAGTATAAGAAAAACAAATCGAATCAAATTCATGGATTTACCACGACCTCGGTTGTGACTCCATAGATAAAATGGGAAATTTTCTCTTCGAGACCATTGAAAAAGGGCATTGAACGAGAAAGAAATCGTCCACAGATGATAAAACTATCATATGCCTTGGAAAGTGATATGAGGTGCTCGGAAATGGTTGAAGTAATTGAATAGGAGGATCACTATGACTATAGCCCTTGGTAGAATTCCTAAAGAAGAAAATGATCTATTTGATACTATGGATGACTGGTTACGAAGGGACCGTTTCGTTTTTGTAGGATGGTCTGGCCTATTGCTCTTTCCTTGTGCTTATTTCGCTTTAGGGGGTTGGTTTACAGGGACAACTTTTGTAACTTCTTGGTATACCCATGGATTGGCTAGTTCCTATTTGGAAGGTTGTAATTTCTTAACCGCAGCAGTTTCTACCCCTGCCAATAGTTTAGCACACTCTTTGTTGCTACTATGGGGGCCCGAAGCACAAGGAGATTTTACTCGTTGGTGTCAATTAGGCGGTCTATGGACTTTTGTAGCTCTCCACGGGGCTTTTGCACTAATAGGTTTCATGTTACGCCAATTTGAACTTGCTCGGTCTGTTCAATTGCGGCCTTATAATGCAATCTCATTCTCTGGTCCAATTGCTGTTTTTGTTTCTGTATTCCTTATTTATCCACTGGGGCAATCTGGTTGGTTCTTTGCGCCGAGTTTTGGCGTAGCAGCGATATTTCGATTCATCCTTTTCTTCCAAGGATTTCATAATTGGACGTTGAACCCATTTCATATGATGGGAGTTGCCGGAGTATTAGGTGCGGCTCTGCTATGCGCTATTCATGGAGCGACCGTAGAAAACACTCTATTTGAGGACGGTGATGGTGCAAATACCTTCCGTGCTTTTAACCCAACTCAAGCTGAAGAAACTTATTCAATGGTCACTGCTAACCGCTTTTGGTCCCAAATCTTTGGTGTTGCTTTTTCCAATAAACGTTGGTTACATTTCTTTATGCTATTTGTACCCGTCACCGGTTTATGGATGAGTGCTATTGGCGTAGTTGGCTTGGCTCTGAACTTACGTGCCTATGACTTTGTTTCCCAGGAAATCCGTGCAGCGGAAGATCCTGAATTTGAGACTTTCTACACCAAAAATATTCTTTTAAACGAGGGTATTCGTGCGTGGATGGCAGCTCAGGATCAGCCTCATGAAAATCTTATATTCCCTGAGGAGGTTCTACCACGTGGAAACGCTCTTTAATGGAACTTTCGTTTTAGCTGGTCGTGACCAAGAAACCACCGGCTTTGCTTGGTGGGCTGGGAATGCCAGACTTATCAATTTGTCCGGTAAACTACTTGGAGCTCATGTAGCCCATGCCGGATTAATCGTATTCTGGGCCGGAGCAATGAACCTATTTGAAGTGGCCCATTTCGTACCAGAAAAGCCCATGTATGAACAAGGGTTGATTTTACTTCCACACTTAGCTACTCTAGGTTGGGGAGTAGGGCCAGGGGGGGAAGTTCTAGATACTTTTCCGTACTTTGTATCTGGCGTACTTCACCTAATTTCCTCCGCAGTCTTAGGCTTCGGTGGCATTTATCACGCGCTTCTGGGACCCGAGACTCTTGAGGAATCTTTTCCATTCTTTGGTTATGTCTGGAAAGATAGAAATAAAATGACTACAATTTTGGGTATTCACTTAATTTTGTTAGGTCTAGGTGCTTTTCTTCTAGTACTCAAGGCTCTTTATTTTGGCGGTGTATATGATACCTGGGCCCTGGGGGAGATGTAAGAAAATTACCAATTTGACCCTTAGTCCCAGTGTTATATTTGGTTATTTACTAAAATCTCCTTTTGGTGGAGAAGGGTGGATTGTTAGTGTAGATGATTTAGAAGATATAATTGGTGGGCATGTATGGTTGGGTTTTATTTGTGTATTTGGCGGAATTTGGCATATTTTAACCAAACCCTTCGCATGGGCTCGCCGTGCATTTGTATGGTCTGGAGAAGCTTACTTGTCTTATAGTTTAGCTGCTTTATCTGTCTTTGGTTTTATCGCTTGTTGTTTTGTATGGTTCAATAATACAGCTTATCCGAGTGAGTTTTATGGACCCACCGGGCCAGAAGCTTCTCAAGCTCAAGCATTTACTTTTCTAGTTAGAGACCAGCGTCTTGGAGCTAATGTGGGATCCGCTCAAGGACCCACAGGTTTAGGTAAATATCTAATGCGTTCCCCAACTGGGGAAGTTATCTTTGGAGGGGAAACTATGCGTTTTTGGGACCTTCGTGCTCCATGGTTAGAACCTCTAAGGGGCCCCAACGGTTTGGACTTGAGTAGGTTGAAAAAAGACATACAACCTTGGCAAGAACGACGCTCAGCAGAATATATGACCCACGCTCCTTTAGGCTCTTTAAATTCCGTGGGTGGCGTAGCTACCGAGATCAATGCAGTTAATTATGTCTCTCCTAGAAGTTGGTTATCAACTTCTCATTTTGTTCTAGGATTCTTCTTTTTTGTGGGCCATTTATGGCATGCAGGAAGAGCCCGAGCTGCTGCAGCAGGTTTTGAAAAGGGAATCGATCGTGATTTGGAACCTGTTCTTTACATGAACCCTCTTAACTAAGATTTTCTTATTTATACCTGTTCTACTTTTTTTCTGTTCTGGCTCGGTTATTCCATCTAGCCGAGCCATTCATTCCTTTTTATGAAAGAAAGATAAGGGACAGAAAAAAAAAAAATGAAAGAAACAAACGTATTCAATAAGCAAAAGGAGAGAGAGGGATTCGAACCCTCGATAGTTCCTAGAACTATACCGGTTTTCAAGACCGGAGCTATCAACCACTCAGCCATCTCTCCACAGCCTAATCCTTATTTTACTCCTACAAATAGAACATAGCCATATAAAAAATAAAAAGATTTATTAGCCTCTAGAAAGATATCAGATACAAGTTCCTTTTCGATATATCTCTGTATACTGTATACACGGATACAGGATCCGCTATACCCGCTTGTGAAATAAAGAGTAAATAATCTCTTCTCACCCCCATATCCAAATAAAAAAGCGGTTTAAGTAATAAATTTGAATTAAAGAGAAGAATCAATGGATTCATGATTAAACCCCTCCTACTTCTTGTATTTTTTTACAATTTTGGTTAAGTGAGGGATCAAATATGTAGTCAACTTTATTTGATGGTAGCTTGGAGGATTAGAAATATGACTATTGCTTTCCAATTAGCTGTTTTTGCATTAATTGCGACTTCCTCAGTCTTAGTAATTAGTGTACCCCTTGTATTTGCTTCTCCTGATGGTTGGTCAAATAATAAAAATGTTGTATTTTCTGGTACATCATTATGGATTGGACTAGTCTTTCTCGTAGCTATTCTGAATTCTCTCATTTCTTAAATTAAATTTGGTTAATATTTATTAACCCCATAAAAAAGAAATAATAAAGGCCATTTCTTCTAAAAAATTAGAATAGTGAGACGTATTAAAACGCAATTTGCGTTCCGAATTGCTAGCTCTTCTCTTTCAGTATTATGAAATTCCATTCCCATTAGAATATTCATTGACAGATAATAAAAAAAGGAAAACTCTAATATAATAGAAAATGAAATGAAACGGTCGACCCAGACATAGAAGGTCGACCCAGGCGGATATACGCTATAAAATATATACCGTAGCGAGCGTAGTTCAATGGTAAAATATCTCCTTGCCAAGGAGAAGATACGGGTTCGATTCCCGCCGCTCGCCCGCTTAATTTCTCAAAGTACTATGATAAAAAGTTTAGTATAGTTAATTGTTTAACTACTTATATTAAATTAAGTATTAATTAGGTGTTAGTCTAGTGCCGTATCCCTTACTATGCTTACCCTTCCTTTGCATCCCACTCAAAAAAAGAGGGCGCTCCGGAGGCAGAAATAGAACTCGCCAAGAGAGCTCCAAAAATTGGGTATTAACTGAGACAAACAACGGGCAAACTGTTTTTAAAGGGAAGGGAGAGGTAGACTGTCCCTTTCGTTTCATTTTTATTTTCTGCAGGGTAGGGAGAAGCCTTGCGCCTTCTTTTTTTGAAGGCAAGTGACTTCGCAAACTGCTCAATTTTGCCCTCTAGGGCCGGGAGCTAATGAATAAAAAAGGGTTGGATACGCCCCTCTACCATATCTAGAGAAATAGAATAGTCCTTTTATACAGACTGCTAAGTGCGGAGACGGGAATCGAACCCGTGACCTCAAGGTTATGAGCCTCGTGAGCTACCAAACTGCTCTACTCCGCTCTGGAGTACCAGAAACTGGTGGACAAAAAAGGCTTGAATACAAGCCTCTAACATGTCTAGAGAAATAGAATACTCCTTTTATACAGAATGGAGCGGGTAGCGGGAATCGAACCCGCATCGTTAGCTTGGAAGGCTAGGGGTTATAGTCGACGTTGGTTGATTATTTTTAACGTCTCTAATTCAAAACCGAACATGAAATTTTGATTTCATTCGGCTCCTTTATGGATATTCTCACCACTTAACATCTATGTCAGCTTTTCTATTTGAATGGAACCAAAGCTCTCCGCTTTCTAGATGATCCTTATAGAGTAGGAGATAGAAATTCTATCTAAATCCATCTAATCTACTTACTTCGTTCCCTAATTTCATTCAAGAGATCCTGAGGAAAAGAATTGGGTTTCCACCGAGCTGAAACAATATGCGGATGGTTCTAGTAAACCAAAACTATCGTTTTTTAGCTATTTGGCTTCCTTATTCCTTATTTTAAGAAGATTTAGTTACGATTGGAAATCAACTTTTTTGTATCTTCATCCATAGATCCTTTACTCATATTTTCAAAATTGGAATACTTAATCCAATGCAAAATTATGCTTCGCGACTCTGTACTCATAATCCAATTTTTATTTTGGATGCAATTTAAATTAGTCTTTGGATACAAATCGCCAGAATGTATATTCTTCCTCAATATGCTATTGAGAGGAAAAGGATTTAATCCTTTATAAGAACTAAAGTTTTCATCGGAATATAAAATAAAAACTTAAGGATGCCTTAAGTATATCATTTCAAATTCAGTTATTAATAGAACGAATCACACTTTTACCACTAAACTATACCCGCTACATTGTAGATTATGGTATAAATGGTACCCTTTGTCAAGGATAGCCATTTGACAAGAAGGCTAATTCCCCCTTATTGAATCAGATGGAGAAGGTTCATGACACTGAGCCGTTGGTACTTCTACTTCGATCGCTCGCCTTTACTTTAGGATTTAGATAGCCCCTCTGGTCTGTAAAAAAATCTTTTCTTACCATGCTAATAGCGCCTGAACCAAATGTATTTATTTTGATTAGGATCCTATTCTACGGTTACGACTACAATAATAATTATTTACTTTGCAAGGACGTAAGTGTGTCAGACTGCTAAATTGTTTTATTATTCCTACAATATAAACTAGGGATATAGGGGTAACACTGTCCCTATAAATTCCTTTTTTCCTTTTCTTTTTTGTCCAGAATTGAACAAAAAAGAAATTCTGGAAGATGTTTTCTTCCCCCATTAAGTCCGAGCCATAGAGTAAGAGTGAGTGAGATGAGTTTTCCAAATTCATCATAGACTTTCCCTATGGCTTGATAGAAGTAAGCAGCAAAGAGTCGTAACTTAAAGAAAAAAACGGACAGGGCCGACAGATTTACCTGATGTAAAGAAGATCCTAAAAGTCTCTGATTAGTCGACTCTCTCCATTTAACACTTTCCTCTCTCTCCTTTTTCCACTTTCTCTCTCTCCTTTTTCCACTGACTCAATTCTAGTTTATTAGATTCTTGTTTAAAAGAATGAAAAAAGTTCAATAGAACTAAGAACAAATAAAAAATAGCATAGAGGATCAAGGCCATTACCAAAAGTTCCTCCCAAGGATCCTATATCCTATTGGGTATCTGTTCCCCGCCTTTTCCCGCTAGGATCGGAAATCTTATATTTTCCATATCCATATACCATTGAATCCTTGGGGTTCCAGAATCCGCCTATTTTACTAGTCTTCGGAAACGGAAAACCCTGAACCAAGAAGAGTTGGATATGTTATGTAGGGTATGTTTTTTTTTTTATTAATTTTATTTTGAGCTCTCAAAATATCGATATATACATATACAATCTCTACATAATGTCTCTCTCTCTATCTCTATATATTATATATATAATATGTACATTATGCAGTGGACCCATAATGGGAAATCCAAGTGGCTAATTTTTGAATTAAATAAAAAGCCCTTTTAACTCAGTGGTAGAGTAATGCCATGGTAAGGCATAAGTCATCGGTTCAAATCCGATAAAGGGCTTTTTAAATTAGTGGTAGAGTAATCTCGTGCTAAGACGTAAGTCGTTGGTTCGAATCTGATAGAGTACTTTTCTACTAAATTGATTCACTTTTTTTCTTTGTTTTGAAACTTTCTCTATTTTTAGAGAATTTTATGACTTAGTGCGGGATGGATGCATTTTTGGTCTGAACACTAAATGAAGCACGGAGAATTAATCTATAACGATCAACTAAAAAAAATCCTAGATGAAAACATAACAGAAAAGTTGGAAAAACTCTTTGCTTTGGATCTATTTATACTTTTCGAGTATATTGACAATTCCAAAAAACTGCTCATACTATGATTATAGTATAATCACGAGCGGTTGTATATGGCCCTATCGTCTAGTGATGCCCCTATCGTCTAGTGGTTCAGGACATCTCTCTTTCAAGGAGGCAGCGGGGATTCGACTTCCCCTGGGGGTAGGGAGTATTATGAAAGGAGGTTAATCATAGATTAGCAAAAACCCTAGAATAAATTCTTCCTGGGTCGATGCCCGAGTGGTTAATGGGGACGGACTGTAAATTCGTTGACAATGTCTACGCTGGTTCAAATCCAGCTCGGCCCAAACCAAAAATCTAGGGCTTCGTGAATATGAACTAAATCCTTTTGTTTTTCTTCCATAAAATAAAATGTCTGATCTATAGAAATAAAAGATAAAGAAAAAAGGGAAATTTTTTTTCTAATCCATATCTCTCTCATTCCTTTCTTACAAACAAAAGAGTTTTTCTTATTGAAGGCTGGATTATTATCCATTTTTAGTGATAAAAAATCACGACATACTAGTTATGTCACTCTCACTATACCCACGTATAATATGTGGGTATAGTATATGATTCGTCTATTTCTTAGAGTACGAAAGACGAATCGAATCTTCTTATGGTTCTATTTAAGAATGGGTATGCCATACACCCCGCGGGGATTGTAGTTCAATTGGTC
>JAHHZJ010009898.1:0-11915 GCA_021437245.1 Aegilops speltoides
CGTGGTTTCCGCGTGATGGACATGAACGGATCCTTTCCATGCATTGAGATAACAACATATATGTAATGGCGAGCGAAGACGGCGCGCGGGAAAGAAAAGGATCGTCGGCCGGAGTCGGAATTGGCGTGGGCGAGGAGGACGCTGGAGCGGCAGACATGCTCAGCTCCCACGCCGGAGAAGACATGGGACGATGCGGTGCCCCGTCCAATTAAAAACTTAATGGTCTGCTTCTATCGGAGCATGCATGGCCGCTGTGGCGTGGCGATGGTTGTCCATGCGGGTGGGTAGTCTCCGGCCGCGTGGACATCGGGCTGCCTTCGTGAATCTTGCAGCGTGTGAGGATCGCCTACGCGGAGTAGGCGACGGCGGCGCGCGATTCACGGGCCAGCCGGAGATGGAGGCGATAGGTGGCTTGGAGTGCAGCTAGGTAGCTGGAGAGGAGCGGCGCTATGGGCGCGACGTGATGTACGAGAGTGCAGATTAATTAATAAGCTGTCAGTCGGCGGCGGCGGCAGCGAGAAGGTGCGTGGTTCCCGCGTAACGGACGGATGAATCCTTTGAGGGACAGAGGGAGACAATATTAATGGGGGTTTGATCTTGGGGTGTGAAAAAAGGCATCTTTTTTTAGGACGGACGGACGGATAGACGGACCGACCGAGAGACGGGAGGTCGTCGGCGAGGAACCACGCCGGCCTGCCGGAGGAGGACCGCGCACGTTTCCCTTGACTGTGTGGTTCCGTGACGCTCTCTCTCTCTTTCTTTTTTCTGGTTGCATTCTCCTCCTCGGCGCTCGTGAAGCGAGACATCTTCGAGCAGCCAGCGAAGACGCGTTCTCGCGCAAACCGCCGTCCGTCTAAGCGCAGCGTGACCACCTCGTCTCCTGGTGAGCATCTGGAACTTCGCCCGGTAGCGTCGTGGCGGGTTCGCGCGTCAATGCGTGCTGGCCCGCTACAAGGTGCCCGGCCTCTGGTGCTTGTGGCGGTGCTCCTCTGGCGTCGCGTGGGCCACCTGCTCGCCGCTGTTGGCGTGAACAACGGGCTCTACCGGCGTCGGTGATCCTCGGCTTACGCCCGGTGCGCGATGGCGCTCTCGCCGCCATCATCTCCGAGGTGTTGGCCTCAAGTACTACTCCGCTCTACAACCGGTGCCGTCGCCAGCCCGTGGGGTCCTACATCCTCAACGTCGCGCCGCCGGCGCCGCTTCTGACGAGGCGCTCGGTGAAGCGACGCGAGGCAGGAGACTGGCGTGCATCGAGTCTGTTGCTTGATGAGTTATTCTACATCGCCGCGGCGTCATGCTGCTCGGCGCCCTCGTCTCGCTGCTACTCGCGTGGAGGACCAGGAACTTCTCTGAGGCGACCTCTCGGCAAGTTCAAGGCGAGGTGGCCATGGGTCTCTTGGCGAGCACCGGCGGAACAAGCCACCACCAAGGATGGTAGCACCGCACCGGTATTGAGCACTGTAATCCTTTTGCTGTTAGGATAGTTTTTTGTTAGCTGAATAACGGCTCGACTCGTGTGCATGTACCTTGAAGCTGTTTTTCGTTGTCGATTAGTAGCTAGCTAGATTAGTGCGGCCGTTGTGAGCTCATGGGATGGCATGCAGCGTGGGACTCGACCCGCACCCACCTCACCTACGACAGGCGATGTGGGATGGCACATCCGTGAGGCTCGGCGTGGAGGGATTTTTCGCTTTCTAGTTGATGTACAAATAAGCTGAAGATTAATGAGAAAAGCTGCAGGAGCTGTCGCAGCAAAAACTCCGTGTCTTCGTCTACCTCTGGTTCTCCTCGAGATAGTGATCTAGCCCTCGCCGGAGCTCTCGGCTCCAACAAGTGGCATCGAGCCGCGTTGTTCCTCGGTGACCATGGCGGCTCGACCTCCCAGGCCCGAACTTCGGCGGCGCTGCAGCCCACCAGAGGCGGCAACGGCGGCGTGATGCTTACGCCCTCGCCGACCCCGATCGCGGTCGTAGCATGATCGCCCAGCCACCTCGCCCGGTCACAGCAAGGAAATTAAATCGTCCGCAGCGCCACGGTCGAGGCGCCTCGTCGGCGGCACCACGGTGTAGCCTATGCTCACGCCGACAAACTATTCGAGTGGTCTATGCTGATGCGAGATCAACATGGGCAAACTTGATGTGGGGCGGCGGTGGAAGAAACCGTCGGCGTCCTAGCGACAAATCGGTGGCGGCCATCCTACGATCCATTCCGCGGAGATGGTGGAATGCGATCGTGTGTGAAGAAGCTGCGAAGGAGGCATGGGATACGATCAAAACCATGCGGATGGGAGTTAGCGGCGTGCGAAACCCGCAGCGCGCGGCTGCGCTCGAGTTGAGGGATCACGTTCGCGACGGTGAGGCGCTTCGGCGCGTTCGGCATCGCGGATCACCTCGCTTCGTCAACAATCTGCGCTCGCTCGGCGACACCATGGGCGAGGTGAGAGTGGTACGAAGTTTCTGGCGTCGTCGCCTCGCTACATGCGATCGCCCTCGCCGCCGAGCGATGCTCGACCTCAACACACTCTCGGTTGAGGAGCTCGTCGGCCGTCTGCGCTCGGGCGCTACCTCTCTTGATCAAGGTGGAGGCGGTGGGCAGCTCGATGGCCGGGCCTTGATGGAGCAGCGCAGAACAGCAGCGTCCAAGGCCAGGCGGCAGCGAGCGGCGGCCATGGTGGCTCCGGCGAGCAGGCGAGTCCGGTGGACAAAGCGGGGCGAATCGTCGCCCAGCAACAAGCCCGTCGGGGTGGCGGTCAAGGCGGCCCGAAGCGGCAACGCGGCAGCCGCGCCGAGCGGAAGAGAAGCGACATGTCTCGGGTGAAGTGCTACAACTGCAACAAACTGGGCATTTCTCAGCTCTTGCACCGAGCAGCGTCGTGAGCGCAAGATCGGCGAACCTTGCGGTCGCGGGCAACCAGGGCGGCAATGGCGCCACGCTGCCCGCGGTCACGGCGCTCCCAGTCCGTTGGCCCGGTCAGCAGGTTCTTCTCAATGAGAGCGCTCGGTAGCTTGCTGCTCGGGAGGCGGCACTGCGACACCTCTGGTATCTGGACACGGGGCTAGCAATCATATGTCGGTCGCCGCGAGATCTTCTCGAGCTTAGCGAGGAAGCCGAGAGAGACCGTGAGGCTCAGCGGCGGCTCCGATTGTGCGGATCGAGGAGGGGCGATCCTCTTCAAGTGCGCCGCGAGGAACACGGCGCTTGCGGTATACTACATACCCGTTTGTGCAGCAACATCACGAGCATTGGTCGGATGGGCGAGCTCGGCTGCGAGGCGCTGATCCTGGCACGGGGTCGCCGCCTCGGAATCCGGATGGGCGGCTGCTGTAGCGTGTGTACGCCTTGCTGGGCGTCTCGTCCTTCCTGGCGCTAACCAAGCGGTGTGCTGCTTGGCGGCGGCGGCGACCGCGGCATGGCTGTGGCATTGGCGCTTCTGGCCACCTCAACCGGCGCTCTTGCGAACTTCGCGCCTAGAGATGGCAAATGGCGTGCCCTCGTCGACCGCATCGACGATCTTGCGGCGGATGCTCCTGGGCAAGCAGCACGGCTCCGTTCCGCAAGCCTCGGCGTACCGCGCGAACCGCAGCGCTCGAGCTCGTCCACGGACCTCTGCGGTCCAATCAAGCCAGCGGCGACCGGGAGTGTCGGTATTTCCTGCTGGTTGTTGATGATCACTCCACGTTACATGTGGTGGAGGTGATCAAATCCAAAGATGAGGCGTTTTCACGTTTCAAGAAGATCAAGGCCATTGCGAGGCTGAATCTGGGCCGGCTCATGGCTTTCGCCTTGATCGGCGGCGAGTTCAACTCCGCGAGTTCCGTGTCATGCGAAGATGGAGGGATCAAGCACTGCACCACCGCGCCATACCGCCGCAGCAAAAGCGGCGTGGTCGAAACATAACCGGACCGTGGTGGAGATGGCGCGGTGCCTGCTCAAAACATGACCGTGCCGCCATGTTGCAGGGGCGGCAGCGGTCAAGACCGCGGTTTACGCTCAACCGATCCCCCACCGCGAGCGTCGGCGAGGCGAGCGCCCGTCTGGCGTGGCACAAGAAAAGCGGCGGTCCATCATCTGCGCACATTGGTCGTCGCCCATATCAGCGAGTCGGCCCGGCATCGACAAGCTGGCGATCGCTCCGCGCCGATGATTTTTCGCCGAATGCGCCCGAAACCAAAGCGTCTGGTGTTTGACCGACCCACGAACAAGGTGCGTCCAGCGTGGCGTCGTCTTTGAAAAACGAGGAAGTGGGGCTGGGCGCCCGGCGCGAAGCTGCGGCAACTCCGCAGACGAACACCTTGTGGTGCGTCTCTGGCGGCAAACGAGGCGTCGGCGTGCAGCCCTCCTCGTCGAGCTCGGGCGGTCGTCGTCCTCATCATCCTCTTCACCTAGCTCCTGCACGGGGAGCAGTCCGGCCACACCGGCAGCCCGGTGCGCTCTCCGGCCCACGATGATGGCGGCTGGGCTCGCCGCCCGATGGCGGCCGGGGCGGCCGCGACCTCGACCATGCATGGCGCTACCGCAAGATGACACATGTTACGGCTGAGGTAGAAGCGGCGAGAAGACCAAGTGGGTCTCTGCCTCATCGGCTCTTTGAAGAACCCGCTGGCGTCGATGATTTGGAGGAGGCATCTTGGATCTGCGCGCCATGGACGCCGAGCTGGTCGCGATCCGTGAGAACAAGACACAGGGGCTCGCCGGCGCTCCTTTGGGCACGCCGGCGATAGGGCTCAAATGGGTGTTCAAGGTCGAGAGGATCCGCCCGGCAAGATTGTGAAGCACAAAGCGGCGTCACGGTGGCGAAGGGCTACTCACGGCGGCAAGGCGTGGACTCTGACGAGGTGTTGGCGCGGTGGCCGCATGGAAGCGATCTGACTCGCTGCTGGCTTTGGCGGCAGCGGCAGGATGGCAAGTCCATCACATGGATGTCAAGTCGGCGTTCTTGAGCGGTGACCTGATCGAATCTCGTGCACCGGCCGCGGGTTTTGTCATCGCGGCGAGAAGGAAAGGTACTCGTCTTGGAAGGCCATGCGGCTGAAACAGGCGCCCGGCGTGTGCCAAGCAGCGGCGTCACTCGCGTCGCTTGGTTTCGGCGCAACCCCCTCGAGCATCACGGTGTATGCGGAGAGCACCGGGCGAGGACACTGCTGGTTGGCGTGTCGTGGGCGATCTGATCATCACGGCGGCAGCATCAGCGACATCAAGGCATTCAAGGAAGCGGAATCGCGGTTTGTTCGACATGGCGATCTCGGACTCTGAGCTATTATCTTGGAATCGAGTGCGTCGAAAAGCGGAGATCACTACGTGTCGGAGCACCTCGCCATGAAGATCCTCGAAGCTGCGAGGATGAGGGGCAGCGCTAGTGACACTCAATGCGAATCGTCTCCGGTTGTCCAAGGCTGGCGCCCGGCGGCGCCGTGGATGCCACGCGATTGAAGCGTGGTCGGCGGCGCCGATACCTGCAACACTCGACCCGACATCACCTCGCCCGTCGGCATCGTGGCCAGTATCTGGAGGCACCTGCGAAGCGTGGAATGCGGTGAAGCAGATTCTCCGTTATGTTAGCGGGACTTTGGAGTCACGGTTGCTGCTACAAGCGGGGAAGTAATTCAGCGCGGAGGTGATCGGCTCGGCGACGGTGATCACGCCCGACGCGTTGGCGATCGCGAACACGGCGGTGTGGTATTCTTCCTCGACTCGGTAGCGATCCGTGGATATCTCGAAGCAAAAGGTAAATCGCCATCTCGTCTTGCGAGGCTGAGTACATGGCGGCGGCATCCGCAGCATGCCGGCGTGTGGCTGTGCGAGGCTCCTTGGTGAGCTCACGGCAGCATAGCGGCGGCTGGCTGCTTGGCGTCGACAACAAGTCGGCAATCGAGCTCAGCAAGAACCCAGTGCATCCACGAAAAGTAAGCACATTGACATACGATATCATTTCATTCGTGAATGCATTGAAGATAGCAAGGTGGATGTCGACCATGTAAACGGCAGACGGACAACTTGCCGATGTGCTCACCAAAGGCGTTGGCGAGAATCAAGTTCATTGAGCTCCGGCGAAGCTCGGCGTCGTCAAGAGTGATCGAGCACAAGGATTAGGGGTGAATTGTTGAGCTGTAATCCTTTTACTGTTAGGATAGTTTTTGTTAGCTGAATAACGGCTCGACTTCGTATTGCATGTACCGCGAAGCTGTTTTTCGTTGTCGATTAGTAGCTAGCTAGATTAGTGCGGCGTTGTGAGCTCATGGGATGGCATGCAGCGTGGGACTCGCCCGCACCCACCTCCTGACGGCAGGCGATGTGGGATGGCACATCCGTAGGCTCGGCGTGGAGGTTTTCGCTTTCCTAGTTGATGTACAAATAAGCTGAAGATTAATGAGAAAAGCTGCGGGCTGTCGCAGCACAAAAACTCCGATGTCTTCGTCTACCTCGGTTCTCCTCGAGATAGTGATCTAGCCCTCGCCGGGGCTCTCGGCTCCAACAAGTGGCATCAGGCAGCGTTGTTCCTCGGTGACCATGGCGGCTCGACCTCCCGGCCGAACTCGGCGTGGCGCTACGCTGCAGCCCACGAAGCGGCAGCGGCGGCAGCGGTGTACGCCCTCGCCGACCCGATCGCGGTCGTAGCGCGGTCGCAACCCCGCCCCGCCCGATGCGGCAAGAGAATCGAATCGTCCTGGCGCCGCAGTCGAGGCGCCTCGTCGGCGGCACCGCGGTGTGGCCTATGCTCACGCCGACAAACAATTCGAGTGGTCTATCTTGATGCAGATCAACATGGAGAGCAAACTTGATGTGGGGCGGTGGAAGAAACCCGTCGGCGTCTAGCGACAAATCGGCGTGGCGGCCATCCTCGATCCATTCCGCGGAGAGATGGTGATGCGATCGTGGTGAAGAAGAGCTGCGAAGGAGGCATGGGATCGATCAAAACCATGCGGATGGGAGTTGTAGCGTCGTGAGAAACCCGCGGCGCCAGCGGCTGCGCTCCGAGTTCGAGGATCACGTTCGCGGACGGTGAGGCGCTCGGCGCGTTCGGCATCGCGGATCACCTCGCTCGTCGACAATCTGCGCTTCGCTCGGCGACACCATGGGCGAGGTGAGAGTGGTGCGAAGTTTCTCTGGCGTCGTCGCCTCGCTACATGCGGATCGCCCTCGCCATCGAGGCGATGCTCGACCTCAACACACTCTCGGTTGAGAGCTCGTCGGCCGTCTGCGCTCAGCGGGCGCTACCGCTCAACGATCAAGGTGGAAGCGGTGGGCCCCAGCTCGATGATGGGCGCAGTGGAGCAGCAGCGCAGAACCAGCGTCCAAGGCGAGGCGGCAGCAGGCGGCGACCATGGTGGCTCCGGCCGAACGAAGCGGTCCGGTGGACAAAGGCGGGGGCGAATCGTCGCCCAGGCAAGCCCGTCGGGGTGGCGGTCGAAGCGGGCGGAAGCGGCAGCAGCGGCAGCGCCGAGCGGAGGCGCGACATGTCTCGGTGAAGTGCTACAAGCTGCAACAAACACAGGCATTTCTCGGCTTGCACGCACCGAGCAGCGTCGTGAGCGCAGGATCGAGCGAACCTTGCGGTCGCGGGCGACCAGACGGCAATGGCGCCGCTCGCCACGGTCACGCGCTCCGCAGTCCTGTTGGCGCCCGGTCGGCAGGTTCTTCTCAATGAGAGCGCTCGGTAGCGCGCTGCTCGGGAGGCGGCACTGCGACACCTCTGGTATCACGGACACGGGGCTAGCAATCATATGTCGATTGCTTCGCGAGATCTTCTCCGAGCTTAGCGAGGGCGCGAGAGACCGTGAGGCTCAGCAGCAGCTCCGGTGTGCGGTCGAGAAGGGCGATCCTCTTCAAGTGCCGCATAGCGGGAACACGGCGCTTGCGGTATACTACATACCCGTTTGTGCAGCAACATCACGAGCATTGGTCGGATGGGCGAGGCTTCGGCTGCGAGCGCTGATCCTGACAGGGGTCGCCGCCTCCGGAATCGGATGGGCGGCTGCTGGCAGCGTGTACGCGCCAGCGCTGGGCGTCTCGTCCGTCCCTGGCGCTAACCAAGCGGTGTGCTGCTGGCGGCGGCGGCGACGACGGCATGGCTGTGGCATTAGCGCTCGGCCACCTCAACTTCAGGCGCTCTGCGAACTCGCGCGCCTAGAGATGGCAAATGGCGTGCCCTCGTCGACCCGCATCGACCGATCTTTGCGGCGGATGCTCCTGGGCAAGCAGCACGGCTCCGTTCCGCAAGCCTCGGCGTACCAGCGCGAACGCGGCGCTCGGCTCGTCCACCACGGACCTCTGCGGTCCAATCAAGCCAGCGGCGACCGGAGGTGTCGGTATTTCCTGCTGGTTGTTGATGATCACTCACGTTACATGTGGTGGAGGTGATCAAATCCAAAGATGGCGTTTTCACGTTTCAAGAAGATCAAAGGCCATTGCGAGAGGCTGAATCGGGCGCGGCTCATGGCTTTCCGCCTGATCGGGCGCGAGTTCAACTCCGCGAGTTCCGTGCATGTCTGCGAAGATGGAGGATCAAGCACTGCACCACCGCGCCATACGCGCGCAGCAAAGCGGCGTGGTCGAAGCATAACCAGACCGTGGTGGAGATGGCGCGGTGCTGCTCAAAACATGACCGTGCCGCCATGTTACAGAAGCGGCGCGGTCAAGAACCGCGGTTTACCTGCTCAACCGATCCCCCACGCGCGCGGCGTGAGCGAGCGCCCGTCTGGCGTGGCACAAGAAAAGCGGCGGTCCATCATCTGCGCACATTGGTGCGTCGCCCATATCAGCGAAGTCGGCCCGGCATCGACAAGCTGGCGATCGCTCAACGCCGATGATTTTCGCCAGAGTGCGCCCGAAAAACCAAAGCGTCTGAGGTGTTTGACCCGACCCACGAACAAGGTGCCGCGTCCGCAGCGTGGCGTCGTCTTTGAAACGAGGAAGTGGGGCTGGGCCCGGCGCCGAGACTGCGGCAACTCCCGCAGGCCGAACACCTTGTGGTCGTCTCTGGCGGCAAACAGAGCGTCGGCGTGCAGCCTCCTCGTCGAGCTCGGGCGGGTCGTCGTCCTCATCATCCTCTTCACCTAGCTCCTGCACACGGGGAAGCGATCCGGCCACACCAGCAGCCTTGGCGCGCTCTCCGGCCCCCGATGATGGCGGCTGGGCTCGCCCGCCCGGTGGCGGTGGGGCGGCACGACCTCGACCATGCGCCAGCAGCGCTACGCAAGATGACACATGTTACGGCTGAGGTAAAGCGGCGAAGAAGACCAAGTGGGTCTCTGCCTCGCCGCTCTTTGAAGAACCGTGGCGTCGATGAAGCGGCGGAGGAGGCATCTTTGGATCTCGCAGCGCCATGGACGCCGAGCTGAGTCGCGATCCGTGAAACAAGACACAGGGAGCTCGCCGGCGCTCCCGCTTTGGGCACCGGCGATAGGGCTCAAATGGGTGTTCAAGGTCAGAGGGATCCGCCGGCAAGATTGTGAAGCACAAAGAAGCGCGTCGGTGGCGAAGGGCTACTCACGGCGGCAAGGCGTGGACTCTGACGAGTGTTGCGCGGTGGCCCGCATGGAAACGATCTGGCTGCTGCTGGCTTTGGCGGCGCGGCAGGATGCAAGTCCATCACATGGATGTCAAGTCGGCGTTCTTGAGCGGTGACGTGATCGGAGATCTCGTGCACCAGCCGTCGGGTTTTGTCATCGCGGCGCGAGAAGAAGGTACTACGTCTTGGAAGGCCTGTGCGGCTGAAAGCAGGCGCCCGGCGTGATGCGCCAAGCAAGCGGCGTCACTCGCGTCGCTTGGTTTCGGCGCCAGCCCCCTCGAGCATCACGGTGTCTGGAGGAGCACCGGCGCGAGGACACTTGCTGGTTGGCGTGTCACGTGGGCGATCGATCATCACCGGCGGCAGCATCAGCGACATCAAGGCATTCAAGGCAGCGAATCGCGGTTTGTTCGACATGAAGCGATCTCGGACTCTGAGCTATTATCTTGGAATCGAGTGCGTCGGAAAGACGGAGAGATCACTCTGTGTCAGAGCACCTACGCCATGAAGATCCTCGAAGCTGCAGGGATGAGGGGGTGCAACGCTAGTGACACTCCAATGCAGAATCGTCTCCGGTTGTCCAAGGCTGGCGCCCGGCGGCGCCGTGGATGCCCTACGATTGAGCGTGGTCGGCAGCCTTGATACCTCTGCAACACTCGACCCGACATCACCTACGCCGTCGGCATCGTCAGCAGGTATCTGGAGGCGCCTGCAGAAACGCATTGGAATGCGGTGAAGCAGATTCTCCGTTATGTTAGCGGGACTTTGGAGTGCGGTTGCTGCTACAAGCGGGGAAGTAATTCAGCAGGGAGGTGATCGGCTACTGGCGGTGATCACGCCCGCGCGTTGGCGATCGCGAACCACGGCGGTGTGGTATTCTTCCTCGACTCCGGTAGCGATCCGTGGATATCTCGAAGCAAAAGGTCGTCGCCATCTCGTCTTGCGAGGCTGAGTACATGGCGGCGGCATCCGCACTGCATGCCGGGGCGTGTGGCTGTCGCGGGCTCCTTGGTGAGCTCACGGCGCCAGCGGCAGCAGAAGGCTTCTTGGCGTCGACAACAAGTCGGCAATCGAGCTCAGCAAGAACCCAGTGCATCACGAAAGAAGTAAGCACATTGACATACGATATCATTTCATTCGTGAATGCATTGAAGATGGCAAGGTGGATGTCGACCATGTAAACGCTGACGGACAACTTGCCGATGTGCTCACCAAAGGCGTTAGGCGAGAATCAAGTTCATTGAGCTCCGACGCGAAGCTTCGGCGTCGTCAAGAGTGATCGGGGCACAAGTTAGGGGTGAATTGTTGAGCCTGTAATCCTTTTGCTGTTAGGATAGATTTTTTGTTAGCTGAATAACCGGCTCGACTCGTGTGCATGTACCTTGAAATTTTTTTCGTTGTCAGTTAGTAGCTAGCTAGATTAGTGCGGCGTTGTGAGCTCATGGGATGGCATGCAGCGTGGGACTCGACCCGCACCCTACCTCCTACGGCAGGCGATGTGGGATGGCACATCCGGTAGGCTCGGCGGCGTGGAGGGTTTTCGCTTTCTAGTTGATGTACAAATAAAGCTGAAGATTAATGAGAAAAGCTGCAGAACTGTGCGCAGCACAAAAACTCCCGTGTCTTCGTCTACCTCTGGTTCTCCTCGAGATAGTGATCTAGCCCTCGCCGGAGCTCTCGGCTCCAACACCAGCGACAACGGCGTGGCCACCAATGGCGGCAAGATCGGTTCAGCCGATCACTAACCAAAGACAGAGAGATCCATGGAATCATACGGATGGATGCGAATGCTACACATGCTTTGCTTAATTTGTGTACGTAGAAATATATAGATGCATGGATCCATTGTATAGTTGTACTACAAAACGGATAACTGAAATTCTTGGTTCAGTAGTACACAAGTAGCGGGTGAAGATAGATAAGCAAGTCTTGTGTGATCCCGCATTTCATGGAAAGGGGACTGCTTCAATTTCATTTGCTAGATGTGCAGGTTAGCTAGATTGATTGTTCCAACTTCCAACAGTAGTTTGTTGAATCGTCATGTCAATGAAACAGTGAAAGTTCAATGCAAACTATCAAAATCGTAGGGCACCATCACCAAGCCTCTGCAACAAGCCTCGTGTTGCGCTCGGCGCTTTGAGCACGAATCTTGCCGCATCCTCATATTAACGCGCAAACCTCCAAGATCCGTGTGACCAAAAGGAGAGGAGGCGGCGCTCGCGGCCTGTCACAAGGCCCGACCCAAGGCGCGGCATGCAAAACCTGTGCCACCCTTGATCGGCCTGCCCAATAAAAGAAGGTGGGTAGGATGAGATCTTGACCCGCGCGCTTCTATACTAGCGAGAAAGCCAAGATAAATCACTGCCACACGATCGCCTCTTGGGCCCCGTACTGCTCCAGCCGACAC
>JAHHZJ010009899.1:0-10268 GCA_021437245.1 Aegilops speltoides
TAGCTGCGCTTATGCCTCTTTTAGTTTTTGTTCGGTTCAACCAAGCATTATATTTTTGTAAAGCAAAAAGTTGTTTGTTAAAACTTATTTTGTTAAAACATTGTTTATTAAAAGCGCTTCCTATCTAAGTTAACGGGGCTAATAAACTTATATGTGCCTTTTAAGTATCTTCTTCTTAGTCATCGGAAGTATTTTCACTACTCCTATTTCGATTCGGTGTGGGTCAACAGTCAGATAGCCTGTTTTCTCTCTAAAACTGCCGAAGTTTAGTTCGCTAGACTGGTCTGAGAAGCACCCCGCCTTCAAGAAAGGGAGGTTGAAGCCAAGGTCTGACCCACTTGAAGTCTAGAGATCGGATGTGTCATGTTAAAGCACGACAAAAGCACAAATTAATTTTAAGATCAATTTTGATTGGCACCAAAAACTTGATTTAATTTAGAAAGAAGTTTTATGCGTAGTTATTTTTGTTTTCCGAGCATAGCTCTCATGATACAACGCTGACTTCTTTAAAGCATCGACAATGTTAAAATGGCTGCGACTAGAGCAAACACACCAGAAGCCAAGCTACTATGCGGAGTGTAGGATCGAAGTATGTCTAGAGGGGGGTGATTAGACTACTTGACAACTTAAAAATTTTGCCTTTTGATTGGAGTAGTTTCTAGCAAGTTCACAATGATAACCAAGTCAAGTATCACCCTACACATGCAATTCTAGAGTTGTGGCAGCGGAAAGTAAATTGCATGTATAGTAAATGAGAGGAGGAGAAGAGCAAACGCAATGGAGACACGGAGATTTTTTCTCGTGGTTCCGATAGGTGGTGCTATCGCAATCCACGCTGATGGAGACTTCAACCCACGGAGGGTAACGGCTGCGCGAGTCCACGGAGGGCTCCACCCACGAAGGGTCCACGAAGAAGCAACCTTGTCTATGCCATCATGGCTTACGCCCACGGAGGACTAGCCTTACTGGGGTAGATCTTCACAAGTAGGCGATCTCCTTGCCTTACAAACTCCTTGGTTCAACTCCACATCATGACGGAGGCTCCCAAGCGACACCTAACTAATCTAGGAGGCACCACCTCCAAAAGGTAATAGATGGGTTGGTGATGATGAACCCTTGCTCTTGTGCTTCAAATGATAATCTCCCCAACACTCAACTCTCCTCACCGATTTGGCTGTGGTGGAAGAAGGGATTGAGTGGAAAGCAACTTGAAGACTAGAGATCAAGTTTCATATGGTGGGAGTGAGCAACTTGATCTCAACACAAGGGTAGGTAGTTTTCTTCGAAATGTAAGGTAGGAGTGGTAGTTTTTCGATGGCTCTTCCACTAATGAAGAGGAGGTGGAGGGTATTTATAGCCTCCACACAAAATCCAACCATTACACACATTTGACCAATCTCGTCGACCGAAGTTGACAACTCGGTCAGCCGAAAGTTCAAATCTTAGAACGTTGGGATTTTCGTGGGACCGAAAATACAATCTCGTTGGACCGATTCTTCCAAAGTCTAGGGTTTGCAACTCTGGGACCGACTTTCTCATCTCGGTGACACCGATTTGAGTACGTATGTTACGTGCTTGGCAACACCAATTTCGAATGACCGAGTTTGGAATCGGAAAATCCGAGATTCTTAGGGTTTGGGTATATGGTGAGGTGGTTCATCTCGTGTGATGAGTTTGGAATCGGTGGGACCGAGATTACTTATGAGTTTATGTTGGAATGAAAGATTGCTGATTGTTTGAGAGATAAATCACTAAGCACTTTAGAGCAACCAGATCATCATCATAACCTCACCCCTTTAATAGTATTGGCTTTCCTATGGACTCAATGTGATCTTGGATCACTAAACCAAAATGGAGTCTTGAGCTTTTGCCAATGTTTTCCTTAGCATTTTGAGGGGTCCACATCATCATCATTGCCATACCCATATCACTGAACTTTCTCAAATATTCTCAAGAAATGATTAGTTCAATGATATATATGTTGTTATTAATTACCAAAACCACCGGGATTAGTTGCACTTTCAATCTCCCCTTTGGTAATTGATGACAACATATAGATCAAAGTCGACAAATGATATAATCAATGAATAACATCGTCGCTTTGAGAAGTATGTGATAAGCAAGAGCTCCCCTAAATTTGTGCATTATTTAAGATTTATGCTTGAATGCAAATGCACAATCGATTAGGATCATGGGTTACTCTTCCATGTCACATACATCTTGGTGGAGCGCATAAAATGATAAGAATGAATAACATGCACCCAATCACCAAGACATGAGTAAATGATCATACAAGATATGAATGGAATATGATAGACATCAAGCACACATTAAGCACAGATGATCAAGCACTCATCAAGATAGAGCAAACGAGTATCAAACACACTGAAGTATCTCAAAGAACTCAAAAGTATCTCAAGGAAAACCGCAAACGAAAGAGCAAAACGAGCACTCTCTCTCTCGAAGCCTATGATCTATACAATTTTCCCTTTGGCAACAAGTTACCAAAAGTTCGAAGGTATAGAGCTAATCGCACTCGGGACTCCGGCTCCTGCTCAGGCCGATGGAGTGGAGATAGCTGCATCTCGAAAGCTTCGCAAGTCTGTGGAGCTGGAGGAGTGGATACTGAGCTGGTGCGAACTGATGGAGCTGTAGGAGGTGCTGATGTAGTAGCCTCGGATCCGGCATCGAATAGCACTGATCGGCTTTGTGCACCGGAGCAGCTGCTCATAGTCATCCCGACTAGATCATCTTCCATCTCCTTCATGAGCTCTCGCTTTCTCCCTCTTAGCTTCCTCAATGTCCGCCTCAAGCTTGTTGACGGTGACCTGCACTTCAGCCATTGACGCCCGAGCATGGAACTTATCCTCAACTATCCTCTCAAGGCTCTCCCGAGACTGCACTATGCTGCCAGCGAGCTCAATTCTCCGAGTGGCTTCAAGAAGTTGTTCCAACGCCTTGGGCTTTGTTGCCGCTTCCTTCTCGCTTTAGCTTGTTTAGCAGCTTCAGACTTAGCATGTCCTTCACGATGTGGAGCATTCTCACCATCACAACCTCGTTGTCCTCATGTTCAGTGCTGGCAAGTGGGGTCTATCCAATGTAGGTGTCCGTACAAACTTGGCATTGATGAGCATCTCAATATGCGAGCAAACCCACATGACCTTCTTCTCGTCCTTGCCCTCTTGATAGTCTCAACTATCGTGTCCATCACCTTAAAAGGTGTCTTCTCGATCTAGAATGTGCAGATGTTGATAGAGTACCTCTTATCATGCGGTGGTCCCGACTTAGGCATCAATGTATGCCCTGTAATGGTGTTGGTGGTTGGGAGACCTGCTAAGGTAGTAGATCGAACCAAGCTTCCATATCTCTACATCCTTCTCATCTACCTCATTATACATGTTCTTCATTGACTCGTGATTTTCTTCGAATGCCATAGACATCAATATCATCTTCCTTGAAACAGTGCATTCAGCAATGCTTCCATTCCTCAACAAGAGAATGGAATCTGCCTTCTCATCCATACAATTCGCCATCCGATAGAAGTGTGCGTGGCATAGAATTGCATGATCATCTCATCGCTCAGTGCAGCAATTTCGACCAACGAACTCGCAATCCCACAAGCAAGTGAAGCTTATGCACATGTGGGAAGTAGTCTCGTGTTTCACGTCGATGTATTCCACTAACGATTCCGTGTCAAGAATAATTGGCTTCTTATCCATGAGCACGCCTCATAAAAGTCTTGTTGCTTCTTGTGTGGAATCTTGAGTCAACGCTGTTCTTCTCCGGTGGCATATGGATCTGCTTGCCTCCATAGCCTCGAGACCTTTATCCTTTCTCTCCTTCATATTCTCAGCTCGAGGATGAGCATCATTATGAACGCGTTCCCGAGCTTGAGCAAAACATGAGCCTCATCATCGATTCTCGCAGTGGCACGTTGTCTTTTCTTTTCAAGGTGTATGTTCTCAGCTTCTTGGGCTTGGCAGCTGGTTTGGCTTGGGCTGCCTTTGCTGGAGCTGATTGCTTAACCTTTGTGGGTGCTCGCTCGATGGCATCTCCCATCAA
Organism: Aegilops speltoides; assembly: GCA_021437245.1. Classification (NCBI taxonomy): domain Eukaryota; kingdom Viridiplantae; phylum Streptophyta; class Magnoliopsida; order Poales; family Poaceae; genus Aegilops; species Aegilops speltoides. Next base: position 4,063 of record JAHHZJ010009899.1, read on the forward strand.
CTTCGCTTCGAGGAGGCTGAGGTGCTCTCATCGTAATCATCATCATCCTGCTTTCTTCATGAACTTTCTCTTCCTCTTGGAAGTCTTCTTGATTTTGCGGAGGTTTCTTCCATGCCGAGCTTCAGGCAATGAGGATTTCTTCACCTTGCTTGTGCCTTTCTTTGATCTGTTCTTGATATCCCTTTGGAAACCACTTGCCTTTTAGGCTTTGAAGATATCTCCTCATCAGAATGAAATCTGAATCTTCCTCATCTGAATTTCTTCCTCCTGCCCTCGGTAGCACGCAGCATCCACTTGGAGTGCTTTCTCCATCATCTAAAACTGCTTGCTTCGACTTGTAGCGCCTCGAATCTCAATCGCATCTCGCACTGTTCGACGCTACTTCCTTCGATATGACCGACACCGTGAATAGAATAGATATAGGCAGAAGAGTTATCACAAACCGCAGAGGATTTTGCAAAAGAATGAGTTCAAACTTTAGTTTTAGGTTTTCAGTATACATGTCGGTCTGACCGAAGTCTATCAATTCGTGAAACCGAAATGTCTAATGCACATATACACCACTTTCGTGGGACCGAAATGGGTTTCGGCTAGCCGAGACTACTAGGGTTTCACTGAATCTTCACTTCGGTTCACCGATTGCTACAACTCGGTTTCACCGGTGCGGTGCAATGGCCAGAGGCCAAATCGGTCATCCGAAATGCGAATCGGTCACACGAGATGTGTTCGCGGAAACCTAACCCTAAAATTTTCACTCAAATTTGTTCTATGACATAAACGGCTGGATAGGAGATCTCAATCTTGGCAAGAAACATGGCAACGCCTATCGTGCATAGAATCAGCGGTTGAACACGAGAGGATGAAACTCACCCAATGCGGTGGAGCTTCACCACGGCGGCAACGGGCCGATGAGAAAGTCCGCTGACGGCGATGGAGACCACAAGCAGCGCATGTGCGACGCGGAGACGATCCGAGACCAAGGCGACGGCACTAAGGGTTTGAGGGCGAAGCTTCAGAATAATCAACGCCTCGCCTCGAGTATATACCCTTCTCGGTCACGGTGGGACCAGTTTGAAACTCGGTGGACCGAGATGGTTAATCGCGGCAAGCTATAACACTGCTCACGCTAATGAAACTCGGTTTCACCGAGGTGAAAACTCTAGATCAATCCAAGTGATTTTTGTCGTCCGATTTGAGTATTGGTTTGACCGAAAGTACTTAGAAGGTTTTGGAAGTTAGGCTTTGACGGATCGGTGGTCTTAGTGCTCCTCACCTCGGCCCGTCCAAAAAGTCTTGTTCAAAGTTTGTCAGATAAGCATGAATAGAGTTTGAGACAAGAAAGCATAGATAGCTAGAGGGGAACTTAGGCATTCTTGTCCATCCATTTGGTCAAAAAGAATGAAATCCAAAAGACCAAAGCAACAAATGGATGTCCTCAATGGATAAAATCATGCATCCAACATGCTCACAATAAGATAGCAAATGAAATATGTGTCAAACATGCACAAACAAAACACTAACAGCTAGCATTAATTAATACCCATGCATGACTAGGTCATCTATATATGAGTATATTGACTTAGGAGTCAAATGAGAACATTTGATCATAGGTCATACTCATCGCTTAAGCACAAGTGGGGTTACCACTTTTCCATAAAGTATTAATGTGTTCACATCATTAGAAGATGCTTTAGCTCATTTCTTTAGAGCAAAGCTCCCTTGATGTGAGAACCCCTTTAAAGGGTCAAACTAACCTTGTTGTCGTTGAAGACTTCATGTAGATGTTGAAGATGTGGATGCTCAATGTTGATGAAGATCATCAAGAGTTGGGAGCAATCCTTTGATTCGGGCACTTTCAATACCTACATGGGTTAGTCCCACAAGGAACAAACAAGAATATCCATGGACATAGATTGAAGTTCACAATAGATGATGTCCATGAAAGCAATGATTACCTTGTCCCTCGACTTACCAACATGAGGGTTTGTGACTCCATGAACTAGTGCAAGATGTGGAAGTTGATTGCACAAGTCCTGCCAAAATGAATATGAGTGAAGTATATTACGGAGTCACCTCAAGAACTCTAGTTCTTCTTCTTCGGGATCCACATCATCTTGATGGGAATCCTTTGGGTAGTAGTTGAGCTTGTTGAAGTAGAACTTGAAGTTGCCTTGGGAACCCACTTCACCATGGCCTTGGGTGTTTCAATGAATGCATCAATCTCCTCTTGAAGCTTCAGTTCTTGCTTTTTAGCTTGTGGTCTTGTGGTGGAAGGTCATCTTGAGCTTGTTCCTCATTGGAAGAAGTAGGATCATACTTCTTCTCTTGAGAGACAAACTTGGAGGATATTGACCTTCCCATTCAACACCCTCGCTGAACTTTCGCCAAAACCAATTCCTTGATTCTTCCGTGTCTTCCTTGTTATGCGAACAATTTCTCAAAGCTCTTTGCCCAAGAAGACTCTTGTAGACACCTTTTCTATAATCCTTTCAATAGACTATTTTCTTGCTCAAGGAAACTTGGCTTGAAACATTGTTAGTGGAATCAAGAGAATTACTAGAAGTAACAACGATTTGATTTAGCATGATTATTGTTACTACTAGATGAAGAATTTTCTTATGCTTGTCATGCTTAGTTTTGATAGGTGGCAAGAAATTAGACAAGAGAAGTCGCTTACAAGATATGAAGAACTCTTCTTTCAAGATCGCCATTGATAGCTTTTAGAAACTCATGTTCTTGCTCTAGATTGAGCTTCTCGTTGTAGCTTCTCATGAGATCTTAGGAGCTCTCTATGATCTTCTTGAGTTGTTTCATGAGCTAACTTAAGAGTGTTTAGTTCTTTAGTTAGACGCTCAATCTCCTTCATAGCATTGTCATTCGACTCTTCTCGACACTATAAAGACTACTAGCATGTTCATCATTACTAAGCTCACTAGATTTATCATGTAAAGCTCATCTTCACCAAGCAAGTCATCCTCATCACTATCAAAGTCAATAAACTCAGGATGTGATACCTTGGGGCCTTTTGCCATGAAGCATCTTCCAATTCCCTCATTTGGTGAATCAAATATGTCATAGGAGTTGGAGTTGGAGGACACGAGCAAGACCAACAACACCTTCATCTTGATCAGATTCGAGTTGAGTGATAGCTTCTTTCGAGTGATTGTCTTGAGTCGGAGCCGGAAACCCATTCACCAACATGAGCTTGATGTTTTCTTCTTGTGTAGCTCCTTGATGACTTGTCCTTCCTTTCCGAATCCTTGCTTCTCCGAGAGGATCTTCGCTCATAACGATCATCTCTACTCCTTCTCTTTCGAGGCGTACTTTTCTTGAGCTTCTTCTTCTTGGAGATTCTTCTCTCTTGTGGGGAGTCGAACACTCATTTGAGTAGTGTCCGGTCTTCCACAATTGTAGCAATTTCGATCACGACTAGAAGATCTCTTTCATCATATGATCTAGACTTTGAGCTTCTTTCCTTGCTTCTACTCTTGTAGAATTTGTTGAAGTTCTTCACCATTAGGCTTATCTCTTCATTGGAAACTAGCTTGTCACTTGAGGATGTGGGAGCTTCAACGCAGCTTTGTAAGCACCACTTGACTTGTTGTGAAGCTCTTCCTTATCTTTAAGTGTCATCTCATGAGCAACAATCCTTCCAATGACTTCGTAGGCTTGAGATCTTTGTAGTTTGGCATCATTTGAATCAAAGTGCACACGGTGTCATACTTTCCATCCAAAGCTCGAGAATCTTCGATGATGAATCGGTCGGTCATTTCTTCGCTTCCTAAGCCTCGCCATCTCATTGGTGATGAGAGTGCTTCAGAGTACATTTCAGCGAATCCTTCACCTTCCTTCATCTTGAACTTGTCAAGTCGACCTTGAAGAACATCTAGCTTTGATTCCTTCATTGACTGACTTCTCGCGTGCATTTCACCAAAGTATCCCAAATCTCTTTGCATTCTCAAGACGGCTGATCTTGTTGAACTCCTCGACACAAAGCATTGAAGAGAATGTCACAAGCTTGAGCATTGTTCTAACATCCGCAACTCATCCGCAGTAGCTTCGCGATCCGAACTTTTCCTTCTTCAAGAACTCACCTTGCAAGCCAACACAAATAATGCCCCATGCCTGCAGGTTATGTCCAAGAATATGCATTTTCATTTTATGCTTCCAACTAGCAAAGTTTGAACCATCAAAGTAAGGACCTCACGTAAAATTACCTCACTAGACGCCATACTCTCCTAGGTTGTGAAACCAAGCTTATGGAGTCCAATGCAATGGAAACCAATCCAATGGAGACCAAAGCTCTGATACCACTTGTAGGATCGGAAGTATGTCTAGAGGGGGGGTGATTAGACTACTTGACAACTTAAAAAATTTTGCCTTTTGATTGGAGTAGTTTCTTAGCAAGTTCACAATGATAACCAAGTCAAGTATCACCCTACACATGCAATTCTAGAGTTATGGCAGCGGAAAGTAAATTGCACGTATAGTAAATGAGAGGAGGAGAAGAGCAAACGCAATGGAGACACGGAGATTTTTCTCGTGGGTTCGATAGGTGGTGCTATCGCCAATCCACGTTGATGGAGACTTCAACCCACTTCGGAGGGTAACGGCAATGCCGAGTCCACTGAGGGCTCCACCCCACGAAGGGTCCACAAGAAGCAACCTTGTCTATGCCATCATGGCTTACTACGCCACGGAGGACTAGCTTTACTCGGGTAGATCTTCACTAAGCAGGCGATCTCCTTGCCCTACAAACTCCTTGGTTCAACTCCACATCATGACGGAGGCTCCCAAGCGACACCTAACCAATCTAGGAGGCACCACCTCCAAAAGGTAATAGATGGGGTTGGTGATGATGAACCTTGCTCTTGTGCTTCAAATGATAATCTCCCAACACTCAACTCTCCTCACTGATTTGGCTGTAGGAGGAAGGATTGAGTGAAAGCAACTTGGAAAGACTAGAAATCAAGTTTCATATGGTGGGAGTGGAGCAACTTGATCTCAAACACAAGGGTAGGTAGTTTTCTTCTCAAAATGTAAGGTAGGAGTGGTGGTTCTTCGATGGCTCTTCCACTAATGAAGAGGAGGTGGAGGGTATTTATAGCTTCCACATTGTAAAATCCAACTGCCACATACATTTGACCAATCTCGGTCATGACCGAAGTTGACAACTCTGGTGAGACCAAAGTTCAAATTTAGAACGTTGGGATTTTCTATGGGACTGAAAATACAACTCTAAGTAGACCGATTCTTCCAAAGTCTAGGGTTTGCCAATCTCTGTGGGACTGATTTCTCATCTCGGTGACACCGATTTGAGTACGTATGTTGTAGCTTTGGCAACACCAATTTCGGAATGACCGACAGTTTGGAATCGGAAAATCCGAGATTCTTAGGGTTTGGGTATATGGTTGAGGTGGTTCATCTCGGTGACTGAGTTTGGAATCGGTGGGACCGAGATTACTTATGAGTTTATGTTGGAATGAAAGATTGCTGATTGTTTGAGAGATAAATCACTAAGCACTTTAGAGCAACCGATCATCATCATAACCTCATCCCCTTTAATAGTATTGGCTTTCCTATGGACTCAATGTGATCTTGGATCACTAAACCAAAAATGGAGTCTTGAGCTTTTGCCAATGTTTTCCTTAGTATTTTGAGGGTCCACATCATCAGTCATTGCCATACCCATATCAACCAACTTTCTAAATATTCTCAAGAAATGATTAGTTCAATGATATATATGTTATTAATTACCAAAACCACCGGGATTAGTTGCACTTTCACGGAGTCCTTGGCAAAACATCCTCGGTCTTTGGTCAATAGCCTGGTTATTCACCATGTGCTTACCCCTTACGCTTCCGCTTTGTTTGGCCAAGGTTTAAATGAAGAACCATTGCATTGTTACTTAGTTTAACCGGTCATACCTCGATACATAAAGCCGAAGTTGACTTTCATAATACTGAAAATTGGTCGCGAACCGTAGGCATAGCGGCTATCGCATAAACGAATGGCTTTTTCCTTTTGAAAAAGTCGATGTGTAGATGGTTTGACCTCGGAATCCGAGGATTCAACATGTACCGGCTATTAAGTCCCAAACAAATGCTCCTAAGACTAAGTGTATGTTTTCGCCATAAGGTTTGATTGCCTTGTTTCTCGATAGAACCCCGGGCACCAGCGTTTGGCACCCCTCCGAGCGACCATTT
>JAHHZJ010009901.1:0-13550 GCA_021437245.1 Aegilops speltoides
AAAGCTTGGATATAGCGATTACCGGGGAGAATCAAGCATACAGCGTAGATGTATGTGGAGCTGGGAAGGCTTATAATATGGTAGCAAAAAAGGTCGGCAATAATCAATTCGAGAGATGCAAAGTTGAATAAGCGCTCAGCGATGGTCTTGTGCTGGTCTAGGCTGAACCGTGCTAGAGGCGAGCCTAGAACACTAACAAAATCACGGCTGCTGCGTAAACAAGGAAAAAGCACACTCTGAATTTTTTTCGCTCTTTTTTTGCGCTGCTTTTTTTTTTGCTGCTCTTTTTTTTGAAAAATCACTATAATGGCGAGTGTCTCAAAACTCTTCCCAGTCAAACTGAGCGAGGATGGGCTCAAAATTTTTTGACCAATTTTTTTTCGACTGCCGGACCCAAAAAGCTGGAAAGGGTCAAAAAAACTTTCTATATGCAATGGCTCAATCGGCAAAACACCTAAAAATAGGATAGCGAAATTTTGAAACCAACCTCTTTTACGGATGGCAAAAGATTGCTGGAATCGAAACCTACTCGAGACAAGGAAACACGAATCGGAAATTAGATGGATCCGAAAACAAATCTAATATGCAAGGAACTTCGGATTGGTGGTGGATATATGGTGGTTGTATATAGCATGGTGGTGGTATATGGCAGCGGTGGTGGTATATGAGGCGGATTGAGCGGTGGCGGATAAGCGGTTGTGGTAGATGGCGAGGCGATGATAATAGTCTTGGCGGCGTGACAACTTATGACCGAACTTCGAAACTCTAAAGACTAGACTCTAAGACCAGCAACTAGACACGGCGATGCAACCGCAAATTCAACAAGCATAAATCTGAGAAAAGATTATGCAAAGGCTCAGATTGGTTGGATATGATGAACTAACCTAATTTTATTTTGTGGCTTTTAAAGGTGGATTTGTAGGTATGAAAACAGACTCGATCTAAACTACGAAAAACTGCAAAATCTCACGAAGCAACACAAATCGATACCACTTGATAGGCGAGGTGTCCGTCTTTCGATGAGATGGTGGCTATCGTTTTGGATGAAGTCGACTTTGCGATCCGACTCTGACGTGCGAGGGCGTCGCGCCTTATGTCGCTAAAACAAATCCGAGAGGTTATTGACCAGGCGAACACGATCAACGACCACGAAGGTGCATTTCACTGTAGGCAAGCGAAGAACAAGCAGAAACTAAGATTGCAATCTGGATATTGCGAATATAAGAGAAAGCTTTATTGATCAAGGTGGGGTTACGTGGCGCCTTTATGCAGTAAATGGAACACAAGCGAAATCTGTGAAGTTGCAGCTATGGCGAACTTTTAATCTAAACAAAACCAGAAGTCTAAATGGTGCCCTAAGGGCTGTATATATGGAGGAAGAGGGGTGAATTTCGTGGCCCTTGGTGGAGGGTCGAAACTAACCCTATCTCTTGTTCCCCACATCTGGACTCTAAAATAGCCTATACTTATGTATTTCGAAATTACATGGGCTGGCCCAATAATAAGGTGTGTGACACCTAGAATAGCCTCTGGATGAAATTTATGAAGTGGCATCTTGTATATTTCGTCCAAAACTTCCTGCACTCATTATGGTGGCTTCAAAGTCCTGAAATCATCACTTGTAACTCCATTCTTGTCCCCCTTAGCATGCCATCATCTCCATGCTTGTTCTTGCTCAATGTTCATCCTTCTCCAAGCTAGGCCCTTCATTTGTAAGCAAAACAAATGTATCCAATTTAAGCGACATCATATTCTCATGAACATTAGAATAATTACCAAAAACAAAAGTACAGTAATTTAGTTGGCGTCTTGTGACTCTAGTAATTGGTCGATATGAATAGCAGCGAGGAATGTAGGTGTAACAATGGTATTGATGTCCTCATCCGACACTTGTGCACAACCCTATAAGATGCAAAATGTAGCAACTTTTATCCAGTATGTGATAGAGGCAAAGGTGTCCGTCTTTCGATGAGATGGTGGATTTCGCTTTGGTGGAAGTCGACTTTGGCGATCCGACTACTGACGTGCGAGGGCGTCGCATATATGTCGCTAAACCAACTCCGAGAGGTTATTGACCACGCGAACACGATCAACGACCACGAGGTCTATTTCCTGCGAGCAAGCGAAGAACAAGCAAGCTGAGATTGCAATCTGGATATTGGGAATATAAGATGAAAGCTTTATTGATCAAGGTGGGGTTACGTGGCGCCTTTATGCAGTCGTTGAACACAAGCGAAATGCGAGAAGTTGCAGCTATGGCGAACTTTTAATCTAAACAAAACCCAAAGTCTAAGCGCCCTAAGGGCTGTATATATGGGGAAAGGAGAATTTCGTGGCCCTTGAGGATGGGGTCGAAACCAACCTAACTCTTGTTTCCCCACATCTGGACTCTAAAAATAGCCTATACTTAAGTATTTCGAAATTACATGGGCTGGCCCAATAATAAGGTGTGAGCACCTAGAATAGCCTATGGACGAATATTATGAAGTGGCATCTTGTATATTTCGTCCAAGGCTTCATGCATTCCTTATGGTGGCTTCAAAGTCCTAAAATCATCACTTGTAACTCCGTTCTTGATCCTTAGCATGCCATCAACTCCATCGTGTTCTTGCTCCAAGGTTCATCCTTCTCCAAGCTAGGCCCTTCATTTGTAAGCAAAACAAATGTATCCAATTTAAGCGACATCATATTCTCATGAACATTAGAATCATTACCAAGAAACAAAAGTACCTAGTAATTTAATTGGCGTCTTGTGAGCTCTAGTAATTGGTCCGTATATGTAACAGTAGGGGCTGTGGGTGTAACAATGGTATTGATGTCCTCATCATCCTCCCTTCTTGAAATGAAGTTAGTCCTCGGCGAGCTCATCTTCCTCACCCAAATAAGGCTTCAAATCTGCAATGTTAAAAGTGGGACTAACCCCAAAATCTGCAGGCAGCTCAAGTTTATATGCATTATCATTTACTTTCTCCAACACCTTAAAGGCGTGGCATTAGCTTTGATTTGCGCATAAATCAGGAAATCTATCCTTACATAAATGTAACCAAACAAGATCTCGGTGCAAACACAACATGTTTTCTACCCTTATCTCCAACAAGTTTATATTTAGCATTCATCGCTCAATGTTTTCCTTAGTTAACTCATGCATTTTAAAATCAATTCAGCACTTTCTTTAGCATCAAAATTAACCTTCTCGAAGATGGAAGAAGCGACAAATCAATAGGTGCACGAGGTAGGAAACCATACACAACTCAAGCGGGCACATCTTAGTAGTAGAATGCAATGAGCGATTATAAGCAAATTCAATATGAGGCAAGCATTCCTCCCACATTTTCTTATTATTCTTTAGAACAGCCCTAAGCATAGTAGACAATGTTCTATTGACTACTTCAGTTTGTCCATCGGTTTGGGGTGACAAGTAGTACTAAAAGCGGTTTAGTCCCGACTTAGCCCATAAACATCTCCAAAAGTGGCTAAGAAATTTAGTATCACGATCTGAAACAATAGTATTTGGCACACCATGCAAGCGAATAATTTCACGAAAGAACAAATCAGCAACATTAACGGCATCATCGCTTTTATGACATGGTATAAAGTGTGCCATTTTAGAGAATCTATCACGACAACAAATATGCTATCCTCCCTTCTTTGTTCTAGGTAAACCTAAAACAAAGTCCATAGATATATCCTCCCAAGGAACACTAGAGTACGAGGCAAAGGCATATATAAACCATGAGGATTGAGTCGTGACTTAGCTTTTTGGCATGTAGTGCAGTGAGCAATAAAGCGCTCAACATCCGTCTCATCTTTGGCCAAAAGAAATGATAGAAGCAGAGGTGTGCCGTCTTCGATGAGATGGTGGATTTCGCTTTGGTGGAAATCGACTTTGCGATCCGACTCTGACGTCTTGAGGGCGTCGGCATATAACAATCGCTAAACCAGCTCAGGAGGTTATTGACCGCGCGAACACGATCAACGACCTCGAGGTCTATTTCCTGCGAGCAAGCGAAGAACAAGCAAGCTGAGATTGCAATCTGGATATTGCGAATATAAGATGAAAGCTTTATTGATCAAGGTGGGGTTACTGTGGCGCCTTTATGCAGTGCGTTGAACACAAGCGAAATGCTGTGAAGTTGCAGCTATGGCGAACTTTTAATCTAAACAAAACCCAAGTCTAAGCGGTGCCCTAAGGGCTGTATATATGGAGGAAGAGGGGTGAATTTCGTGGCCCTTGGTGGAGGGTCGAAACTAACCCTATCTCTTGTTTCCCCACACATCTGGACTCTAAAATAGCTTATACTAATGTATTTCGAAATTACATGGGCTGGCCCAATAATAAGGTGTTGCAGCACCTAGAATAGCCTATGGGCGAATATTATGAAGTGGCATCTTGTATATTTCGTCCAAGGCTTCATGCACTCCTTATGGTGGCTTCAAAGTCTGAAATCATCACTTGTAACTCCGTTCTTGATCCCCTTAGCATGCCATCAACTCCATGTGTGTTCTTGCTCCAATGTTCATCCTTCTCCAAGCTAGGCCCTTCATTTGTAAGCAAAACAAATGTATCCAATTTAAGCGACATCATATTCTCATGAACATTAGAATCATTACCAAGAAAGCGAAAGTACTGGTAATTTAATTGGTGTGTGAGCTCTAGTAATTGGTCCGTATATGTAACGAGTGGGGCTGTGGGTGTAACAATGGTATTGATGTCCTCATCATCCTCCCTTCTTGAAATGAAGTGCGTCCTCGTGAGCTCATCTTCCTCACCCAAATAAGGCTTCAAATCTGCAATGTTAAAAGTGGGGCTAACCCCAAAATCTGCAGGCAGCTCAAGTTTATATGCATTATCATTTATTTTCTCCAACACCTTAAAGGGACCAGCAGCACGTGGCATTAGTTTTGATTTGCGCAAATCAGGAAATCTATCCTTACACAAATGTAACCAAACAAGATCTCGAGGTGCAAACACAACATGTTTTCTACCCTTATCTCCAGCATGTTTATATTTAGCATTCATACGCTCAATGTTTTCCTTAGTTAACTCATGCATTTTAAAATCAATTCAACACGTTCTTTAGCATCAAAATTAACCTTCTCCAGAAGATGGAAGGGTAACAAATCAATAGGTGCCACGGTAGGAAACCATACACAACTTCAAAGGGCACATCTTAGTAGTAGAATGCAATGAGCGATTATAAGCAAATTCAACATGAGGCAAGCATTCCTCCCACATTTTCTTATTATTCTTTAGAACAGCCCTAAGCATAGTAGACAATGTTCTATTGACTACTTGGTTTATCCATCGGTTTGGGGTGACAAGTAGTACTAAAAGCAGTTTAGTCCCCTTGCCCATAAACATCTCCAAAAGTGGCTAGAAATTTAGTATCACGATCTGAAACAATAGTATTTGGCACACCATGCAAGCGAATAATTTCACGAAAGAACAAATCAGCAACATTATGAGCATCATCGCTTTTATGACATGGTATAAAGTGTGCCATTTTGAGAATCTATCACGACAACAAATATGCTATCCCTCCTTCTTTGTTCTAGGTAAACCTAAAACAAAGTCCATGATATATCCTCCCAAGGAACACTAGAGTGCGAGCAAAGGCATATACAAACCATGAGGATTGAGTCGTGACTTAGCTTTTTGACATGTAGTCTGTGAGCAATAAAGCGCTCAACATCCGTCTCATCTTTGGCCAAAAGAAATGTGTAGCAAGTCGTCCTCCGTCTTCTTCACGCCAAAGTGTCCCATTAGTCCTCCTCCATCGCCTCCTGCAACAACAAAAGGCGAGCAGGCTAGCTGGAATGCATAGCTTGTTGTACGGAACACAAATCCATCATTAACGACAAACTTGTTCCATGTTCTTCCTTCTTTACAATTCGCAATACATCTTTAAAATCAGCATCATAGAAGCGAGAGGTGTCCCGTCTTTCGATGAGATGGTGGATTTAAGCTTTGGTGGAAGTCGACTTTGGCGAGGCGATGCAACATAAATTCAACAAAGCAAATCTGAAAAAGATTATGCAAAGGCTCGAGATTAGTTAGGATGGGATGAACTAACCTAATTTTTTTGGCTTTTTACGTGGACTATAGGTATGAAAACGGACTCGATCTAAACTACGAAAAGCTGTAACATCTCACCGAGCAACACGGAAATCTGATACCACTTGATAGGCGAGAAGGTGTCCCGTCTTTCGATGAGATGGTGGATTTCGCTTTGGTGGAAATCGACTTTGGCGATCCGACTACTGGCGTGCGAGGGCGTCAGTATATATGTCGCTAAACCAACTCAGGAGGTTATTGACCACAGCGAACACGATCAACGACCACGAGGTCTATTTCCTGCGAGCAAGCGAAGAACAAGCAAGAAGCTGAGATTGCAATCTGGATATTGCGAATATAAGATAAGCTTTATTGATCAAGGTGGGGTTACTGTGGCGCCTTTATGCAGTCGTTGAACACAAGCGAAATCTGCGAAGTTGCAGCTATGGCGAACTTTTAATCTAAACAAAACCCAAGTCTAAGCGGTGCCCTAAGGGCTGTATATATGGAGGAAGAGGGGTGAATTTCGTGGCCCTTGGTGGAGGGTCGAAACTAACCCTATCTCTTGTTTCCCCACATCTTGACTCTAAAATAGCTTATACTAATGTATTTCGAAATTACATGGGCTGGCCCAATAATAAGGTGGTGCAGCACCTAGAATAGCCTATGGACGAATATTATGAAGTGGCATCTTGTATATTTCGTCCAAGGCTTCATCACACTCCTTATGGTGGCTTCAAAGTCCTGAAATCATCACTTGTAACTCCATTCTTGATCCCCTTGTGCATGCCATCAACTCCATGTGTGTTCTTGCTCCAATGTTCATCCTTCTCCAAGCTAGGCCCTTCATTTGTAAGCAAAACAAATGTATCCAATTTAAGCTGACATCATATTCTCATGAACATTAGAATCATTACCAAAAGCGAAAATACACTGGTAATTTAATTGGGTATGTGAGCTCTAGTAATTGGTCCGTATATATAATGATGGGGGCTGTGGGTTATGTGATAGAGGCAAAGGTGTCCGTCTTTCGATGAGATGGTGGATTTCGCTTTGGTGGAAGTCGACTTTGTGATCCGACTCTGAGCGTCTCGAGGGCGTCGCGCCTTATATGTCGCTAAACCAACTCCGAGAGGTTATTGACCCCGCCAAGAACACGATCAACGACCACGAGGTCTATTTCCTGCGAGCAAGCGAAGAACAAGCAAAAGCTGAGATTGCAATCTGGATATTGCGAATATAAGATGAAAGCTTTCTTGATCAAGGTGGGGTTACATGGCGCCTTTATGCAGTCGTTGAACACAAGCGAAATGCGAAGTTGCAGCTATGGCGAACTTTTGATCTAAACAAAACCCAAGTCTAAGCGGTGCCCTAAGGGCTGTATATATGGAGGAAGAGGGGTGAATTTCGTGGCCCTTGGTGGAGGTCGAAACTAACCCTATCTCTTGTTTCCCCACATCACGGACTCTAAAATAGCCTATACTAATGTATTTCGAAATTACATGGGCTGGCCCAATAATAAGGTGTGCAGCACCTAGAATAGCCTATGGACGAATATTATGAAGTGGCATCTTGTATATTTCGTCCAAGGCTTCATGCACTCCTTATGGTGGCTTCAAAGTCTGAAATCATCACTTGTAACTCCGTTCTTGATCTCCTTGCGCATGCCATCAACTCCATGTGTGTTCTTGCTCCAATGTTCATCCTTCTCCAAGCTAGGCCCTTCATTTGTAAGCAAAACAAATGTATCCAATTTAAGCGACATCATATTCTCATGAACATTAGAATCATTACCAAGCGAAAGTACACGGTAATTTAGTTGGCGTCTTGTGAGCTCTAGTAATTGGTCCGGTATGTATAGCGGCGGGGGCTGTGGGTGTAACAATGGTATTGATGTCCTCATCATCCTCCCTTCTTGAAATGAAGTAGTCCTCGACGGAAGTTCATCTTCCTCACCAAATATGGCTTCAAATCTGCAATGTTAAAAGTGGGACTAACCCCAAAATCTGCGAGGCAGCTCAAGTTTATATGCATTATCATTTACTTTCTCCAACACCTTAAAGGGACCCGGTGACACGTGGCATTAGCTTTGATTTGCGCAAATCGGAAATCTATCCTTACATAAATGTAACCAAACAAGATCTCCGGTGCAAACACAACATGTTTTCTACCCTTATCTCCGACAAGTTTATATTTAGCATTCATCGCTCAATGTTTTCTTTAGTTAACTCATGCATTTTAAAATCAACTCAGCACGTTCTTTAGCATCAAAATTAACCTTCTCCGAAGATGGAAGAAGCGATAAATCAATAGGTGCGAGGTGGAAACCATACACAATTTCAAAGGGCACATCTTAGTAGTAGAATGCAATGAGCGATTATAAGCAAATTCAATATGAGGCAAGCATTCTTCCCACATTTTCTTATTATTCTTCAAAACAGCCCTAAGCATAGTAGACAATGTTCTATTGACTACTTGGTTTATCCATCGGTTTGGGGTGACAAGTAGTACTAAAAAGTAGTTTAGTCCCCAACAGCCCATAAACATCTCCAAAAGTGGCTAAGAAATTTAGTATCACGATCTGAAACAATAGTATTTGGCACACCATGCAAGCGAATAATTTCACGAAAGAACAAATCAGCAACATTAATGACATCATCGCTTTTATGACATGGTATAAAGTGTGCCATTTTAGAGAATCTATCCACGACAACAAATATGCTATCCTCCCTTCTTTGTTAGAGGTAAACCTAAAACAAAGTCCATAGATATATCCTCCCAAGGAACACTAGAGTGCGAGCAAAGGCATATATAAACCATGAGGATTGAGTCGTGACTTAGCTTTTTGACATGTAGTGCGGTGAGCAACAAAGCGCTCAACATCCGTCTCATCTTTGGCCAAAAGAAATGTGTAGCTAGTATATCCTCGGTCTTCTTCACGCCAAAGTGTCCCATTAGTCCTCCTCCATCGCCTCCTGCAACAACAAAAACGAGCGGAGCTAGCTGGAATGCATAGCTTGTTAGAGCGAAAGCAATCCATCATTAATGACGAACTTGTTCCATGTTCTACCTTCTTTACAATTCTGCAATACATCTTTAAAATCAGCATCATGCACATATTGATCTTTGATGGTCTCCAAACCAAATATTTTGAAGTCAAGTTGTGAAAGCATAGTATAGCTGACGAGACAATGCATCGGCAATAACATTTTCTTTACCCTTCTTGTGTTTAATGACATAAGGAAAGTCTCAATGAATTCAACCCATTTAGCATGTCTACGATTCAGTTTAGCTTGACTTTTAATATGTTTCAAAGATTCATGATCAGAATGTATAACAAATTCTTTGGGCCATAAATAATGTTGCCATGTTTCTAAAGTCAAACAAGAGCATATAATTCTTTATCATAAGTAGAATAATTGAGACTAGGCCCTCAATTTTTAGAGAAAAGTATACAACAGGTTTGCCATCTTGTAATAACACACCTCTAATCCAATTCCACTAGCATCACATTCAAGCTCAAAAGTCTTATTAAAATCAGGAAGTTGGAGTAAAGGGCATGTCTCAACTTATCTTTCAACACCGTGAAGGCTTCTTCTGTGCGGTACCCCAAACAAAGGCACATCCTTCTTTGTAAGCTCATTGAGAGGTGCAGCAATGGTGCTGAAATCTCTCACAAAGCCTATATAAGCGAGGCCAAGAAAACTCCTCACTTGTGTGACCGTTTTGGGCTGCGGCCAACTCTCAATAGCTTCAATCTTGGCTTTATCAACTTCAATTCCTGTGGAGTAACAACATAGCCAAGAAAAGACACTCGATTCGGTGCAAAGGTGCACTTCCCAAGGTTACCAAACAAGCGTGCATCACGTAGATCAATAAAAACAACACGTAAATGTTCCAAATGTTCCTCCAAAGATCTGCTATAAATCAATATGTCATCAAAGTAAACTACCACAAATCGTCCAATGAAAGCACGTAAAACTTAGTTCATTAATCTCATGAAAGTACTAGATGCATTAGTTAACCCAAAGGCATGACTAACCACTCATATAATCCAAACTTAGTTTTAAATGCTGTTTCCCATTCATCCCCCAATTTCATACGAATTTGATGGTATCCACTCATAAATCAACTTTGGAGAATATTGTAGAGCCACTCAATTCATCAAGCATATCATCTAGCCTAGGAATAGGATGGCGATAACGAATAGTAATATTATTAATGCCTCTACAATCAACACACATCGCGATGTACCATCCTTTTTGGCACTAGAATAATAGGAACAGCACAAGGACTAAGGGATTGGCGTATATAACCTTTGTCGAAGCTCTTGTACTTGACGCATAATCTCCTTCGTCTCCTCTGGATTGAGTGCGGTATGGCGCACGGTTTGGCGGTGAAGCACGGGAATTAAGTCAATCGATGCTCAATCCCACGAATAGGCGGTAATCCGGTGCACGTCTTGTGGAAGAGCGTCGGTGAACTCTGCAAAATGTTAGTGACAGCGAGAGGGCAAAAGAGCAAAACCGTCCTCGAATGAAAATAATGCCTCTTTGCACACAAAAGCATAGCAAACAGATTTGCTAAAATCTAGCTCATCAATATCAGATTTAGTGGCAAGTAAACATGCACTTTTCAATTTAATTTCAGAAGCAACACTAGATGGTTTACTATTAGGCTTCATATGTTGCTCAAATTCTTTTGCCACTATCTGATTTTCACTCTTATTTTTCTCCTGTTTTGCTTTATTAGCTCTATTAATATCATCTTTCAAAATGGACTCAGGAGTCATAGGAAGCAAAGTAATATTTTTATCCTTATGAACAAGAGTATCTTGATTGTTTCTACCATGGTGTCTGAAATTTTTATCAAATTGCCATGGTCTACCAAGTAATAAGGAACATGCTTGCATAGGTACCACATCACAATCAACATAATCAGCATATGTAGAGATACTAAAATGCACATGAGCGATCGTGTTACCTTAACCTTGCGCTGTTGTTGAACCATTGGATGTAGTAAGGATGTGGATGTGGTCTTGTGGTGAGAGATAGCTTCTCCACCATCTCCAAGCTAGCCAAGTTGTTGCAGCTCCCTCCATCTATGATGGCCTTGAATAGAGCGTTCCTTCACAACTCCTTTGTATGGAACAAATTATGCCTCTGATTTTGCTCGACTTGTGTAACCTGCACACTCAAAACACGTTGAGCAACTAAACATTCATACTGTCGGCATCTTGACAGCCATGTATTGTGTCTCATGATCGAGAATCATCTCCACCGTGTTCCTCATGTGTAATAAGAGCCAAAGTCTCCTCATCATAGTCACTAAGCGGACTCATACCCACCATCCTCGGTAGCAATCATCACTGCTGAGATTTGCATTCTCATAAAATGTCCTCTTCCCTTACATGACGACAAATAATATCACTTGTGTGCCTGTTGTTGCGCCATGGAAGAAGAAGAGCTCTGTGCGAGCCCAGCGGTGTGCTCTTGGCGGATAGTGGTGGTTGTGCACCTTTCTTGTATCACGGTTGGAGGTGGCTTTGAAGGAGGTGATGGTGCGGTGGAAGTAGATGATGCGCGTGGTGTCCATGATGAAGGTCGACTGCGAGAAAAGTTAGTGCGGCGCCAATGCTGTCGATCCTGCACTTCACGTTCGACTTTACAAGCAAGATGGAATAAGCAGTGATATTATTATAATCCTTATAGTCTAGAATGGTGCGAATCTCTCTATTTAATCCACCCGAGAAAGCGTGCAAGCATAGCTTCATTCTCCTCAACAATACCACATCTAATCAAGCGGTTTGTAATTCGATAATATTCTTCTCTGAAATTTTTCCTTGTCTTAAGCGCTGCAATTTTGAAGTAATTCACGTTGATAATATGGTGGAACCATGATGCGCATAGCAGTTTTCAAAGCAGCCCAAGTAGGCTGGAGCAGGATATAATCTACAATGTTGGACCACCAAACACATGCAAAGCTAGTGAAAGCACAAACAATGGCGAGGAACCGTCTCTCCTCGGGATATTGTAAACATGTAAATCGTTGTTCAGTTTCTAACTCCCAAGTAAGATAAATATCAGGAACATATCTACCCTCAAATGGTGGAATATTCAATTTCAGTTTAGGGAGATGGTCATGATCTCGTACTGAGGAGCCCTAATATTGCCATTATTTGCATGTGGGCGACACGGTGGTTGTGGTCTTTGGTGGTTGCCGTAGTTACGATGTTGATCAACCTCATCCTCGTAATCTCCACATAATCATCCTCGTCGGTACCGGCGCGATGCGAGGAGCCAAAAAAGCACCAACAGCGATGGCAGCGGCACAATTTTGTCTGGCTCAATAGGAACCTGTTGAGCTCGTCCATCTTGATTCGGAAGGGCGTGGTTGTTGTCGTTCTTGGAGGTGCGATAGGTGCAGCCGGCGGTGGTTGTGGAAGCAGCGAGCAATTCATCAAACTTGCTATCAAGCTTTGTTTCAAGCGTCTTCTCAATGCCATCTATCTTCTCCATGGCCTCGTCAAATCTGTTTAGCACATCTTGCACTGTCCAATCATCATTTCTTTGAAACTTATCATGTAGCTGTTTGTTTGTCGAGTTCTCCCAATCAGTCTCATCGACATGTGATCCTGCCATGGTTAGCGACAATAGAAACACACAAGAATATGATCCTCTGAGACTACTAGGAAGTGGTGGTGGTGGTGTGGTGGGCGGTCACAAATCCATCAAGCAAATCTCAAATTCTTACAGTTCTTACCCTGCGGCGGTGATCGGCAACCGTTGTAGTCAAAACTCTCAAAGCTTGGCTATAGCGATTACGGGGAGAATCAAGCATACGATGTAGATGTATGTGGAGCTGGGAAGGCTTATAATATGGTAGCAAAAGAATTGACAATAATCAAATCGGAGATGCAAAGTTGAATAAGCGCTCAGCGCTGATCTTGTCTTTGGTCCTAGGCTGAACCGTGCTAGAGCAGCGAGCCTAGAACACTAACAAAATCACGGTATTGCTGCGTAAATAAGGAAAAGCACACTCTGAATTTTTTTTCGCTCTTTTTTTTTTGCGCTCCTTTTTTTTGCGAAAAATCACTATAATGGCGAGTGTCTCAAAACTCTACCAGGTCAAGTGACGGGATGGGCACAAAATTTTTCGACCAAATTTTTTTTTATTTGCTGGACCCAAAAGCTGAAGCAGGTCAAAAAAACTTTCTATAGCTGGTTGTCTCAATCGCAGAAACACCTAAAAATAGGATAGCGAGAAATTTTTTTGTCCGTGCGTTTTGGAAAATTTTGGGCCTAAGCGGAGGTGGTTTCGGACTCTTTATTATTATTATTATTTTTTGAAACCAACCTCTTCTACAGACGACAAAAAAAGATTGCTGGAATCGAAACCTACTCGGACAAGAAACACGAATCGGAAATTAGATGGATCGAAAACAAATCTAATATGCAAGGAACTTCGGATTGGTGGTGGATATATGGTGGTGGTA